>SKCR01044632.1:0-58014 GCA_019454045.1 Zanthoxylum bungeanum
TGTTAACTGGCCACTAATAAGATTGATCTGGTAAACTTAAAATAAACATGACGAAGGATTTTTAGGTTTCAGCCTTAGACTTAATAGCCCACGATCTTCCTTGAGGATAGATAACCCTTTAATAGATTTCCTTACAGGATAGAGATATACCTGTCGAGCGGGGGTAACCACAATTGGAACTTAATCTTATTGAATTCAGGTAACTTGGTTGACATAGACATATGATTAATTGGGTTACACTGGGTATTTGCATCCGACCATCGACAGAGGCTTTTGTAGAATTTCGTGTTCCAGGTTAGTAAACCAATATATTACACAAACATAAAATAACCATTTCATCTTTTTAAAAAGATATTGGAAAGATTCACAACCCTGGATAGTTTTATAAATTTGAATTTTCTTCAACCTACTTTCGCGCCATATTAATTACTTGTTTTAATTTAAAATCACTATCCAAACAAACAATCAATCCATTAGATACTTGTAATAATTTGACTTCATAAATTAATAGCTTAGGTATTAAGTCCTCATGGGATCGATACTTTTTATACTACTTGAACGATCCGTGCGCTTGCGTTATACGAGTGTGATTTCGCACCGGTCAGCACCCAAGAATAATTCTAGGCATTACAGGAGTGGTCATAACACTCTAGAATAGCAACATATCATCAAATGATTAAATTGAACCAATATTACAATAATATCATTCAAATCAACTTCACACATGCACCAAGCCCTCAATTCCATCCTCCAAATAAAAAATACTCAAATTCTAAGAAAAGAAGAAACCCTAGAATCTATCTAGATGATCAGGAACAAGAAACATGCTTTCCAAGCATAGGATATTGAAGATTACCTTTAATTTTCTTAATTTTCTAAAGTTTTTTCTTGATTTACTTCCTTTTCTTCCTTGGATCATCAAGTAGAATTTGAGACGTATTTGAAAGACTAATTTTCGGCCATGGCTTCCCTTGGAAGCAAAAAGAAATTTTTTTTCTCTTTTAAATCCACTTTGCCGACTTTAAAAGAGTATTATGGTTATTTTCCAATTTAATTCAATTAAATTAAATCAAACTTTATGTTAGCAAATCAAATTTGCACACCTAAAGTTTAATTAAAATATGCCACATGTATCAATAATAATTAAACATATTGCATAACATTTATGTAATATGAATATTATTTAATTATTCAAATATTTAACATTTAAATATGTAAATAATTAATTAATATAATGATTATTATATATGTATTTTTATTTACATTAAATAACAAATACATATATTAATGGCATGTGTCAAAGTCTCATTTGACAATTAATTAATATGTATTAAATCAAATTTTGTATCAAATACCAATACACATTAATTATTAATTGACAAAAATTCCCAAAGCATGTGTTTTTGTTTAACCGTTTAAACGATTTGAATTAACTTATTTAATCCGGTGAAGTATTATGAATAATCTGTATTATTCATAACGCGTTGCCCAAGTGCTCAACGAGTACACTTCATATTGTGAGACTCTTTAAGTTTAAGTTTATCCGTCACGAATTAGGTTTCAGCCTTAGACTTAATAGCCCACGATCTTCCTTGATGATAGATAACCCTTTAATAGATTTCCTTACAGGATATACATATACCTGTCGGGCGGGGGTAGCCATAATTGGAACTTAAACTTAATGAATCCAGGTAATTTGGTTGACATAGACATATGGTTCAATTGGGTTATACTGGGTATTTGCGTCTGACCATTGACAGAGGCTTTCGCATAATTTAGTTTTCCAGGTTAGTAAACCGATTTATTACACAAACATGAAATAACCACTTCATCTTTTTAAATATATTAGAAAGATTCACAACCCTAGATAGTTTCATAATATTGAATTTTCTTAAACCTACTTTCATGCAATTTTATTTACTTGTTTTTAAATTAAAAATCATCACCATTTCAAATCAATCAATCAACCTATTAAATACTAGTAATCCTTTGAACTTATAAAATTAATAGATTAGGTATTAAGTCCTCGTGGGATCGATACTTTTTATACTACTTGAACGATACGTGCGCTTGCATTATACGCGTGTGTGTAAGCACCGGTCAGTACGTTTCAAGTGCCGTACAGGAAGGAGGAAGTCAAGTTCTGGGAATCACCCCAAAACCTTTTGCAGAGGCAAATCTTATAGGACCATCAAATGGAAATGAATGCATCGTGCCAGGTATGTCCGAACGACTTGTTGAAATGATTAACCATGCTGATGCTTTTATTGCTTTGCCATGTGGATTGGGCACGGTGGAGGAAATTTTTACAGTACTATCATGGGCGAACTTGAACATACATCAGAAACCGATTGGATTGTATAATGCTGATGAATTTTATGATTTTCTTTGTGTGTTTCTTGATGATGCCCGGGGAAATGGGTTCATGTCAAAACCGGTAAAAGATATCATCTTCAGTGCCAGGATTGCCCATGATTTAATTGTCCAACTTTTTGCCCTTGAACCACAAATTGACCCTATCCTTTCTAAGATAAACTGGTCCGATAATGATCGTGGTAAGAAGCGTCGGATAAATCTGGATCTTAACCTTTAATTTTATTTTTAGATGTAGAATTTCAGCTAACCAGGTACTGCCTTCTAAACTATTCTTCTACTTTTTAGACATTGAGGACAATGTCTCAATTAGGTTTGGGGGAGGGGAATAGTTGACTAGTATCTTGTTTTTTATTTTTCGTTATGTAATTTTAATATATTTTTAGTCACAATTTTTTAAAAATTAAAAAAAAATGAAAAAAATGAAAAAACATATATAGTCTAATGATGAGATTGTTTGTCTTAGTAAAAGGTTCTAGGAAAAGATAAATGCTAATTTCACTTTTATCCTATAATTTGAACCTAATATCTAGGTCAGACTCATATGTACTTAAAAAAAATAGTTCTATAGTAGTTAGATAAAAAGGAATTGACAAAGTGACTAGTTGAACTGGTTGATGAATGACCGTTTGCCTGAATATCTATTTTTGCCTGCAGCTATTTGTGATGTGAGGAATGATGATAAAAAAACAAAAACAAAAAAACAAAAAAATTTGTTGTGTATATTAATAAAAAAAATTTACTTAGTAATTGGACGTCTTGCCTCAGTAAGCAGAGATTGTTCACATCAAACGGTAGAATCTTTATACATCTGAAATCTGAGTAATTAATTCAATATGGGTGTTTTAACACCTAGTGCCCTAAAGCTAACTGGTTTGGGAGTAATTGGCCTAAAGCTCGCTACATGGATTAAAGATGTTATATATATTTAAAAAAAGACATCCGAGATCCAAGTAATTAAGTCCGTAAGGGTGTCTTAACACCTAGTGCCCTAAAGCCAACTGGTTTGGGAATCATTGGCCTAAATCTCGCTACATGGATTAAAGATATAGAAAAAAAAATCACATACCTCACTTTGCGCAGATTGTAGTAGACAAAACAATTTTAGATAGTTAGGTTGGTTTGACCCATTAACTAATGTGAATTAAGACAAACTCACCTAGTTAATAACTTAGATCGAAGTTGTTTGCAGGGCTATTCACACATACACTCAGAGTCTGATTTAGATACTTTGTTCAAAGGAAAAGATTTTAGTTGTAGTTTGCATTTTAAAGGTTCCTTTAACTTTGTTGCTAAACATTCTCTAAGGACATTGTATATATAGCTATTATTTTATTTTATTTTATTTATTTCTTCCCTTTATTTTTTTTTTTGTGTATTTCATTGATGTTTGTGGGTATCGTCACTATAAGCCCTCACGGGATTACAACTCGTCCACTAGGGACACCTAGAGGTTTAAAGACTTGTTGCATACGCTAAATGCAACCGGGATCCCTACGAAAGTGGCTTAGTTTAATTTTATTTTTAAAGTTGTTTATTTTATTTTATTTTGTTGTTTTGCTCGAGGACTAGAAAAATATTAGGTTTGGGGGGTGATGAGCGGAAAATATATCACTATTTACTGCCATTTTGACCTAAAATTTTATATGGTTTCTCGGGTTTTATGAATGTTTTGATGTGTTTTTATTTATTTACAAATAAAATAAAATCGGGACTCAATGGAATCATTCAAGATGAAATGTGGAACAAATAAGGGCAAAAGCTGGACTTGACATTTGAATTTTGGAGGTTGGAAACTTGAAATGACATTCTAACGAAGTACAATTTCGGAAAATTTCAACTTTGCATAATTTTCGTATTTTGGCCATAACTTTTTACTCTGATATCAGATTGAGGTGACTCAAGTTCCAGATGAAAGAAGACTCAAAGATCTACAACTTTGATGTTTATAGGAATTTCGAATTCTGAAGTTTGCATGACCGAAATTGATGAAAATATGAAAGTGTGTTATTTGTCATTATTAAAGTCATTTTCAAAAAAACAAAAAACAAAAAAAAACAAAAAAATGTAAATTGTCAAACTTCCACCAAACATGCTTGCATGTTTGATGGAGAATTTGATGTCATGTTTGGTGGAGAAATTTGTGGAGAAATTGGTGGAGGCAAAATTTTCATATAAATACCAAGCCATTTCATTTGTAAATTTCATACTTTCCTTGGTTTCTTGAATAGGAATTCAGGATTGTATCTTGTGTGCTTTATTTAGTAGTTTTGTAATGTATTTTTATTTTTATTTTTAGTAGTAATAATAGTTTTGTGTTCTTACTTTTATGTATAGTAGTTAATTTCCACTGGGGTAAGGGTGAAACCTTTAATATGATAAGGTAGATTAATCTCACTTTAATTTATAATATGGAAATTATAATTTAATAATATAGATTAACGTTAATACCGCCTTAATGGCCATTTTTATTTATTTGACATAATGTGACACCGCATATATGGTTGGTCTTTAGGTGACAGATGATTACTGCCTATATGACTGGTTTATGGACAAATAATAACATCGCCTTTATGGCTGGTTTGACTAAATTAGATAACACTGATAATTTCTATATTATAATAAAGTGAAATGTCTACATTTGAAATATTAAAAGTGGATCCCCTAACCCCATCATTTTATTTTTATTTTAGGGAAGTGATGAAATAGAATATTCATGAGTTTAATAATTGACTTAATTATATTATGTTTAATACTTTAGTTTGTTTATTGAATCTTAATCTTAATGAATCTTGTTTCCTGATCACTAATAAGATTAATGGGGTAAACTTAAAATGAACTTGGAAAAGAGATTTTAAGTTTCAGCCTTAAATTCAATAGCTCACGATCTCACTTTGGGGCATGGTGACCCTTAGGTAGATTTCCTTCCAGGATAGACATATACCTGTCGGGCGGGAGTAGCCACAATTGAAACTTGAACTTAATGAATTCAGGTAAATTGGTTAACATAGACATATGATTAATTTGGTTATTTTGGGTGTTTGCATCTGACCATCGGAAGAGGCTTTTGCATATCTTCGTGTTCCAGGTTAACAAACTAATTTATTACACATATATAAGAAAATCAATTCAACATTAGAATAATATTGTGCGGAATCACAACCCTAGATGTTTGTGTCTTTTATTTATTTTCCTTAGTATTTTCTTTTGTGTATTTATTTATTTATTTAGTAATCCACATTCAACCAACCAATCAAGCCATCATTCCGGTATCCCTTTAATTAGATACATGTAAGTGAATAGAATCAATAATTAATAACAAATGTGGAAATTAAGTCCTCGTGGGATCGATATTTTTATACTACTTGAACGATATGTGCGCTTGCGTTACGTGTGTGATTTCACCGATCAGTGGGATTTTGAGTATAAAGATTTGTGTTGGTATTAATGATAGTTATGAGTTATTTATGATATTACGAACGTGTTTGGATAAATCCTGGTAGGTTCGAAGGGTAACCTTCCGTAATGTTTACGGAAACTTTTTCGGAAGATTTTCTAAAAACACGTAAACCGAGAATTTAAGTTAACTGATGACTTGAGTTAGTTTATAATGATGTTTCAGACTACTGAAACTGAAAGTGTTGAAATCACACTTGTTTGGGTCGTCCTAGAAAGATCCGGCACTTTGTCAAAGTTAAGTCGAGAATTTCATAAGTTGCGATTCTAACAATGTTTCGCCATTTGTTTTGGTAGACTTGACTATGACCTGAAGTGCTCGTGAAGCCAGGTAAGCAACCCATGCGACGAGAACTTGAATTGGTGAATTCCTGTTTTAAATATTTATATATACACATAAATATATACATAAATATAAACGACTAACGTGTTAGGATAAAAGGGAACAGTTAAGAGGCGATTTTGTGTACGAGGTACAAGATTATGTATAGTTAAGTTTATCGACCGCTACGAGGAATTTTTGTTAATTCTTTGATGTGAAGTGAAATGTTTGATGAGCATAATGTCTATGTGTATTTATAGAGGTACGTAAGGGTATGAACCTATAATGATATGATTACATGTAATTAAATGAAATAAGTAAATGTACAAGTATACAAACATATATTTGTATATGCGTTTGATGATAAGGTATGTATAGGTTTATTATATGGAATCGGAAAATGGGGCAAACCATGATTTCTAATTTGACATTAGTTATGTATGAATACGGTATTTGAATAAGTAGCTATTGTTTATATATGCGATTTATTTGTACAGAGATTGAAGAGGTTAAGTAGGATAAGGAATGAGTATAATCCAAACGCTTTTTAAATGAATATTTTGAAGAGGTTAAGTAGGATAAGGAATGAGTATAACCAAAACGCTTTTTAAATAAATATGTGTAATTAATAAGTTTTATACCAAAGGTTTCCAGATAGAAAATAGGAAACTAAGTAATAAATGAAAGATATAAGGATTTTTAAAGTTATGGTATTGGCGTTTGTAATAATATGTATATTCGTATGTTTGAACATATATATTATGTGAGTGTTTGAATGATAGCTTAGAGTGTTTTCATGGATGTGCTTGTGTATGAAAGATTTTGCAATGAGTTTGTGTTCTGTGATATGTGTGTATGTGTAATTGGTCAATATACTTGGAGTATACTAGTCGAACTGGTTAGGGATCCATTCAAATGGAATTCATCCCATACCTATTCTAAAATAGGTAATGAGTCCCGTACGAGCATTGTATGTGTAAGCCAGCCATATATGTGTGTTTCTTATTTATGTGCTTTGTGATGTATTGGTTTTTATATGTGTTTCATGGTTGGTTTCACGATGGTTGTATGTATGTCTAAGTGTATGTATGTGTATGATAGAACTCGTAACGTATATAGATAGTGTATGCTTAGTGAAATGAATGAATGATTTGAAACTGATGTGAATATTAGATGTTTTAAAGTGTGTTTGCTACATTGTGTTGGTATATAATGTAGGTGTAAGAATCCTAAAATTGTGTTTGCATGAATTAAGAAAATGTGCTATGATATTTGTAAGCATGTGAATCCCGACTGTCAGCTATTGTAAGGTTATTGTGATTAAATAAGTTAAAGTAATTTTGTTTTGGTATACAAGATAGATTGTATTGAATAAAAGGAAATATAATTATTTTATCGATTTGATGATTTTTTGTGAGCTTTGAATGTTGGGCTATAAATCGTTAGAGAACTTGTCATGATAAGTATAAAGCATAACAAATTGATAACTCTGAACGTTGCGTAACTTAGTAAATTTGAAAAGAATTTCTATGTGATTGATTTAAATATTCTATCTGTAGTAATAGCATAGTTATTTATTGAGTTCTTATAACTCACATCAAACCAGTTTACTAGTTGTGCATGTCGGCTTCCAGATTGGTCAACCACGAAAACTTTGGAAGTCATGCTCGAGACACAGATCATTCAAGTTGTAGTCACCCTCACAAGTGTCCTGGGAGAAGTTGTAGAAGTTTAACAAGTTTAGGATATTTTGGTTATTGTTTTATTTTGTCGTGCTGAGCACGTGGTTGTATATATATTTTAAGTAAATGTTTTGATGACTTATGATGTTGTAGGCACTGAGCCCTTGAGTGTTGATAGATGATATGGGTACAGAGCCCTTAGGTGGTGATTTTGATGTGTTGGTGTGGACCTGAGGTCCATTTTGATATATGATGTTCTTTTTAGGTTCGTTTTGGTGTTAAACTGAGATCTAGATTGTCCAGTTTTAGGATAAATCATGACAATTTTCTTTAGATTTCGAGGCTTATGGAGATGGTCAATCATATCTCATGCTAGTAGCATCCTGCCTTTGGTGAGGTGTTACAATGATGATGACGATGACGATGACAATTACAACTACAAAGAAGATATGAAGAACGGTAAGATTAACAATGACCTTAGTTTAAATGTGGCAATGGGTCGGGTCGAGACAAGCCCGAAAATCAATGGAAAAGCTGGAGTTCGGGAAAAAATTGGTCAGAAATATTATCGGGCCCGTTCGCCTAGGCTCGTTTCGGGCTCGGACCAGGCTTTTTTTTGCCTCGATTTTTATAACCAAAATCAATAATATTCAAACTCTTATATACTAAAACATATCAACAAGAAGTTAAGAATAAAATATCAATTCCTCAAGAACATATGTATAAACCTAAGAAAAAAAATCTAAGGATTAATAATTATTTTTAAGTTCGGGTCCAGGCCAGGCCCAGACATTTGTTATGAGCACGGCTCGAGCTCGGGCTCTAGCGGGGCCTATCATTATAAAGCCCGAGTGCGCCGGACCCTACATGGCAGACAAAGTCCTTTGATTTACAAAGGTGAAATTGGTGTAGCAATCATGTAAAAACCCGGGTGTTTGGCAGGTTCAGTAAGTTTATCATTGTCATGTAAGTTATGTTGCTATACATATAACTCAAATAGTATGTATACTTGTTGACTAAGACTACGGTATGAATTCATGAACAATTAGGTCTCATTTTGCCTTAGACTTTCAATTTCAACGTGGTTGCGTTTGTGTTACGTTCATGTGGGGGTTCGCATACAAACCAACATTTGCTTTAGTGGTACGTGCTCATGTCCATTTGAATGAAGCTTTCTAAAGAGCCTTCGTTCGAGTAGCGTTCGACAGGTCGTTCAAACGCAATCCTTCATAGAACTAACGTTCGAGTTGTGTTTGACAAGCTTTCGAACGCGATTGTGATTTTTAGATAGAAAGTTCTAGATTTCGGCCCATTATAAATAGGCCATTTTAGAAATTTCTTTATTTTTTCTTCTCCTCTCTCACTCACACACCTTTTCCCCTAAAAAATCCCTTGTAAAATCTTCAAATCATGCTTGGATCTTGAAGATTCTCATGCATTTCCAAGCTCTAGGAAGCTCAAGTAAGTCTTCTAAGCTATTCCTTTGCATTTGGGTGAACCCTTTACTTGACCCATATTTATTTTGTATGATTTGAGTGATTAGTAAGTTAAATAAGTTTGGTTAAGCAAGTTTTACCATGAAATATGCATGAAGTGAGATGAAAACCTATTATATACGTAAAGTGATAAAACCCTAGGTTTTACGGATTTTGGAATATGATAAAATCTATGAATGAGGAAGTAATAATATTGTTTAGAAAAGTGTTTTCTAGCATTAGGCAAGCTCGGAATAAATTAGATCCAAACCACCACGGGTTTGGGATAGTTATAACTATGGGTTTGGGTGGTTTGGTAAATATATATACAAAAATCTTATGTCATGAGTGTGTATGCATAAATAGTAAGCTATAATTATGTTATCGATGTGTAAAATGATAATAGTGTATTTTGAAGTGTGAGTCCTCTATTAAAATATGATGTATCTGAATGTGCTATGTAATGTGTCTGACCTGTAAGTTTTCAATCCATGAAACCTGTTATGAGTTTATTTAGAAGTACCGGTTATGATTCTGTTTGGATGGCGTTCATCACATACCTATTCTAAATTAGGTAATGGATCTTGTACGAGCTTGTATGTATATGCCAGTACACATGTCAGCCTATGTGTTCCCTCATGTGATGTTTTGGTTTATACATATCAGTTTACGTTTTCAGTTTATGATTGAGATTTATGTTTTCAGATCGTGAGCTCTCGTTAATGGATGACGAGTGTGTTATGTGATTAGTCTAATATGTGAGTAGATGCTCTTGATTTGTCTACCTTTTTGAATAAGTGATTCACATGTTCGTTTTGAAAAGTTTTATAAATAAACAAAAAGGTTTTTAACTCTGTTTTTGAAAAGAAAAGATTCTACAATGAGTATTCTAAGTATTATGGGGCTCTGTTTATCTAACTATGGTTATCTGTTACCCTCTGTCGATATAGTCATGTTTCAGATAATGTCCAGTCAGTGCGAGCGATCCAAATATTAGACTCTTGGTTTTCTTTCGTCCAATGAATTAGTTCCTTGGTGTTTGATATGGTTTTATGAATCATGTATTTTGAAAGTTGTTTATAACTACAGAGATCAGATTTTCAGTACTTTGATATTTTGACTTCATGTTGTTTCTGATTTACGTATTTTTCTAATACTTTCAAATTATGTTTTGATGTCATCTTTAGTTCATGATTTTTCTAAAAGTTTTTAAGAAAAAATTCGGATAACTTGGATTATATATTTCAGATGGATGTTACACGATTTATTTTCCACCATGGTGTTTGTAAGATGATTTTATTTTATGGATTTTAACCCTTCGTGACGCTTGTTCTGGGGTCTTGACCGTCAGAAAATAGCTGACCTGTTACCCTATATCAATATGGTCCTCTCCGGACATTGCTCGGTTCTTACACGTAACTCGGGTAATAGACGTCTGATTAGTTTTGATTTTTTTGGATTTCAAAAGCTTTAGATTTTTAGAAAGATCCGTTTTGAATAAGTTGGGTTTTCAAAAGATGTTTAAAGTGTTTTGATTTATGACGATGTTTGAAACGAACATATTATTACAAATATTTGGTTACTGTGTTCTTACAAAGGACTCTGAACAAACAGTAAACACAATAGGAATGCTACAATAAATAAGAGGAAACAACACAACAAGAATAATGAAAATAAACAGTCACATGACAACTGTAGATAGTGAACTTGTATTAGTCACGACGATGCAGCAACGAACGAGCGACAGGAATAGTGCAGTACGAGAATAGACAGTGGCACCAAACAGAGAGGATTCCGATGAGTGGTAATTATATCACTATTTCCCACTCATTTAACCTAATATTTTGTATAGTTTTTTGAGTTTTGTGAATATTTTGATGTGTTTTGTGTTATTTTGTATATAAATAAAGTTTCAGGACACTCTGGAGGTGATTTGGAGCAAAACATTGAAAATTGGAAAAATGGGCATTTTGGTAATTTGGGCAAGTCGCGACCTTGGCGTCGCGACGCCTAACGTGCACCAAGTCCATGCTAACGTGCGCCGGGTCAAAGGGTCAGAATTTGAAAAGCTTGATTTTGCTAACGTGCGGTGTGCCACGTGTCACCATCACAGCCGATTCGCTAACATGCGCCGTGCCACGTGTCATCATCCTACGGTGCAGACAATCACCATTGCCACGTGTGCCACGTGTCACTCCACATCACCGCCACGTCATCATCCACATCACCAGTTGACCGAGTCAAATTGCCACGTCATCATCAGCCAATCATGAAGTGCCACATGTCGCAATCCTATGGTGCCGACAGTCGCCATCGCCACGTCAGCATAATAATTGAGTTGTTAGCCGCCTTGCCATGTGTCGCCTTATCTCCTTATCCGAATTCCCACGTGTCAAGCACTCAAAGTGCCACGCCTAACTGTTCCAGCATCGCGACGTCGACACCCTTGGCGTCGCGACGCCCAGAGCCTACTGAGGCCTATAAATTGAGCTCGAGATTTCAGTTTCAGTTGTACCATTCTCTCTCACTTCTTTGATGTAAAGAGGGAGTTTCTCTCTCTAGTTTCTTTTAGTTTTTAGTTTTTAGTTTTGTAAATAATTTTAATTACGTTTTGTAATAATAGTAATTTACTTTCTTACTTTTTACAGTTTTTACTATTCACCATGAGGAGGTAACTTCCCCAGCTAAGGTGAAAGGTAATTCTTTTACTGTTACTATTTAGATTAATCTCCCTTAAAAATAATATATTCACTATTTAAAATATTGACTTAAAAAGGATACCGCCAGATTGGTCGGTTGGTAATTCATTTTAATCTGGTTTAAACCTGACTAATCAAGGATACCGCCAGATTGGTCGGTTTGTAATTAAATTTTCTTACCGCCTATATGGCAGATTTATTTTGGTTCTGCCTTTATGGCTGGTTGGACTTAATTTGACTTAATCAGGTTACCGCCTATATGGCTGGTTGGTAAAATAATCACAAGTTAATAGATTATATTAAGGGAGATATCTAAATAGTAAATAGTAAAAGTTGATCATTTTACCTTAGCATTTTATTTTACTTTTCAGCTTTTACTTTATGTCTTTTACTTTTCAGCATTTTTACTTTATGTCTTTTACTTTTAAGTTTTTACTAGCCCTAGTTATGTGTTAGTTATCTGGGGTTGTGATGACTTCTAATATCACCGGTTTATAAAGGGTTATTTTATAGTTTGGGTAATTTAAAGGTTTACTTATTAAGTCTTAAGCTTAATGCTTCTTGTTGTCTGATCACCAATAAGATTGATTTGGTAAATCTAAAATGAACTAGACATGGGGATTTTAGGTTTCAGCCTTAGACTTAATAGCCCAAGATCTTCCTTGAGGATAGATAACCCTTTAATAGATTTCCTTACAGGATAGACATATACCTGTCGGGCGGGGGTAGCCATAATTGGAACTTAAACTTAATGAATCCAGATAATTTGGTTGACATAGACATATGGTTCAATTGGGTTAAACTGGGTATTTACGTCTGACCATCGACAAAGGCTTTTGCATAATTTAGTGTTCCAGGTTAGTAAACCGATTTATTACACAAACATGAAATAACCACTTCATCTTTTAAATGATATTAGAAAGATTCACAACCCTAGATCTTTGAGTCTTTTGTTATTTTCTTTAGTATTTTCTTTTGTTTATTTTATTTATTTTAATTAAGGAAAACCACATTCAACCATTCAATCAAACAATCATTCTCTTCTCCATTTAATTAGATATTTGTAAATAAATAGATTCAATATTTAATAACAATAGTAGGAATTAAGTCCTCGTGGGATCGATATTTTTATACTACTTGAACGATACGTGCGCTTGCGTTATACGTGTGTGTTTACGCCGGTCAGATTCCGAGGCTTGTTGATGCGGCAACAGTCTCCTTAAAACAAATTCGTCTCCTACCGAATGGTGTAGTAGAACGCGAGACGTTTGTTTCCCAGGATGCAACATAAATAAATGAGAATGGGTACCACCAAAATCGTCTCCAAACGAACCACGAAGTGTCTGAACTCTTTCAACAAAACAATGAAGAAAACTTAAGAGAAAATCGTTCTGTATTTTGTTTGTATTTTTATCTCCTCTCCAAAACGAAAAACACTCCACCATTAAAAGAAAAGGAGCATGCCAATTCAATAAAGTTAGTGGGAGGCTTTTCATATGATGTAACCACCAAGTTAATTAATAGAATTAATTTAACTGTTATGGAACTTCAAAAGGCTTGGAAAAAATAAAGAGGCTTGCAAAAGGTGGCTGGGCCGGGCCCCCACAATTTGGTCCAGCATTCGTGTACGCAAGTCGCGCAGGTGCACACGAGTCAGGCCTGTTCGGATTTTGATTTGCACCCCCCGCGTGCGCACGTAGAGAGAGCCACTATCCTTATATCACTTACCCATCTACATATGAGCAATCATATATAAACACACTTTTCCTTTACTAGCTTTCCCATGTGGGACAAGCTTGTTTATCTTTATTTTCCAACACCAATGGGTGTGTTTTGAGCAAAAATTTCTTATTCACCCAAACACCATTTTAAGCATATGAATATACCATTCCGAACTACTCACGGAGGAGTATCCGAATCACTAAAAAACAACCGCTAACACGAAGTGGACCATGCTTAAAATTGTACCTCAAAATGCTTACTAGTGAGCATTTTCCAACAATCCCCCACATGAATAAAATTGGCGAAAAAACGTCAAATAAAATTATTTTATAGAAACATTTTATTTTGACCTTGAAGAGTTCAACGGTTCAACACCTGCATAAGATAGGTAGGCCTCAGCCTTTGAACCTTCCCTTGTGAAAATATATCTCATTTACTAGCTGACAGTGGAAACGATGTCATTGAACTGTACTACCATTCATGTAAATGAAAACATATATCACACATATATTTTACCTAACACACCTGAGTTCTCATTATTATGTTCATTTTGGCCATGAACATCTACATGGTTCTGCTAGAGTTTCTAAGAATTGAGCCCCGTACAATTCCCTTTGAAGCAGCCCCACTTCTCTCTCAAATAGGTGATTTCTTATTTAAGAGTAGCTCGTATTACTCTGCTCGGATTCCCGATGCATAAGAATCATTAAAAGCCTTTGCTTAACCTCTTTCCATACGAGCATCACTGTTTTATTTCACCATAGGAATGAACTAGAGGGTAACCCCCACAGTGAACCAATTATGTCTTTTACGAGTAGGTTGTCCTATTGAACCTAGGTCTTGGGATCTCCAGTCAATAAGGTTGGGTTTTCCTTCGTAATAAACATTTATCTAATGGGCTTTAGTCCCATTCCCCTCGATGATTTCACAACTAACTCTCTGTTTAACCCTTTGGTTAGTGGATCCGCAATGTTATCCTTTGACTTTACATAGTCAATTGAAATAACTCCAGTAGAGAATAATTATCTAACGGTATTGTGTCTACGACGAATATGTCTAGACTTACCATTATACATATTATTATGTGCCCTTCCAATTACAGATTGACTATCGCAATGAATGCAAATTGCTGGCACTGGCTTAGGCCAACTTGGAATATCCTCTAGAAAATTTCGCAGCCATTTTGCTTCTTCAGCACACTTATCTAATGCAATGAATTCTGATTCCATTGTAGATCTGTCTATCACAGTCTGTTTGGAGGATTTCCATGATATAGCTGCACCTGCTAGTGTAAACACATAGCCACTGGTAGACTTTGAGTCTTTCATATCAGATATCCAGTTTGCATCACTGTATCTTTCGATTACGACTGGATATATATGATAGTGCAACCCATAATTACGAGTAAATCATAGGTACCTGAGTATTATTACTATTGCTTTCCAGTGAACAACCCCCAGATTACTCGTATATCTGCTGAGCTTGTTTACTGGACAAGCTATAGCAGGCCTTGTACAACTCGATAAATACATCAGACTCCCGATCACTCTAGAGTATTCTACTTGAGATATATCCTCTCCCCTATTCTTTGATAGATGTAAACTCACATCTAAAGGAGTTCTAGCCACAACAGAATTATCATTGTTGAATTTACCAAGAATTTTATCCACATAGTGCGACTGATCAAGAATAAGTCCATCTGGACTTCTCGAGATTTTAATTCCCAGAATGACATCTGCTAGACCCATATCTTTCATGTCAAACTTAGATTTCAGCATATTCTTGGTGGATTTTACCATTTTAACATCACTCCCGACAATCAATATGTCATCAACGTATAGATATAAAATGACATAGCCAACTTCTGTTTCTCTGACATAAATACATTTATCACATTCATTGATTTTGAAACCATTTGCCAACATAGTGTCGTCAAACTTTTTATGCCATTGTTTCGGAGCTTGTTTCAATCCATACAATGATCTTAATAACTTGCAGACTTTCTTTTCTTGCCCTGGAGCTATAAAGCCTTCAGGTTGTTCCATGTAGATTTCTTCATCTAAATCTCCATTTAGAAAGGCTGTTTTCACATCCATCTTATGTACCTCAAGATTGCGCAAAGCTGCAATCGCTAGTATCATCCTTATGGAATTTATTCTTGTTACATGAGAGTAAGTATCAAAGTAATCAAGACCTTCACATTGTCTGTAGCCTTTAATTACAAGTCTTGTTTTGTACTTGTCAATTGATCCATCTGCCTTCATTTTCTTTTTGAAAATCCAATTGGACCCTAAAGGTTTACACCCTGGAGGAAGATCCACTAACTCCCAGGTGTGATTTTGTAAGATGGATTCAATTTCACTATTGATGACATCTTTCCACAAAGCACCATCAGCTGACCTTACAGCTTCGTTATAGCTTTGAGGATCATTTTCTAGCAAAAATGTCAGAAAATCTGGACCAAATGATTTTTTCGTTCTAGCTCTTTTGCTACATCTTGGTTCAAGTTCAACATCTTGTTGATCCTCTGGAACATTTATGTGTTCTTGGTCCTGACTATCTTTAATGATAGCCTCATGAGCCCGTTTGTGCACATTTGAAATCGAATTAGTTTTACAAGGAAAAACGTATTCGAAAAAAGATGCATTCCTCGACTCCATTATCGTATTTTTATGAATATCTGGTATATTAGACTCATGCACTGGAAATCGATAAGCATTACTGTTATGTGCATATCCTATGAAAATACAATCAATAGTTTTTGGTCTTATCTTCACCTTCTTAGGTGGAGGAATGATTACTTTGGCAAGACACCCCCACACTCGTAGAAATTTATAGGAATGTACTCTTCCTTTCCACATTTCATAAGGAGTTTTCCCTGCTTCTTTCCATGGTACCTTATTTAAAAGGTAATTAGCTGATAAAACAGCTTCTCCCCACATATTCTGAGGTAAACCAGAGCTGATTAACATAGCATTCATCATTTCTTTCAAGGTACGATTCTTCCGTTCTGCAATCCCATTGGATTGAGGTGAATAAGGAGCTGTGGTTTGATGTATGATTCCATTTTGCTCACAAAGTGATTCAAAAGGAAAAAAATACTCACCACCACGATCACTTCTTAACTCCTTAATTCTTTTATTCAGTTGGTTCTCAACTTTATCCTTATAGAGAATAAATTTCTCTATAGCTTCGTCCTTACTTTTCATCAAATAAACATAGCAAAATCTTGTGCAATCATCAATAAAGGTAATAAAATATTTATTACCGCCTCTTGTTGGTATTGAATTAAAATCACATACATCGGTATGAATTAGATCAAGTGGTTCAGAGTTTCTTTCAATACTATGAAATGATGATCTAGTTAGTTTTGCCTCAACACAAGTATCACACTTATGTTTGTTATCAATTTTAAAATTGGGAATGAGATTCATGTTAATTAATTTCCGCAATGAATTAAAATTAACATGTCCTAATCTACCATGCCATAGATTAGAGTACTTAACAATATAAGCAGAAGAACTAGCTTTATTGATATTCTTGGGTTTAACAACCATTACATTGAGCTTAAAGAGCCCATCAGTTACATACCATTTTCCCACATACATGCCATTTTTGGTCAAAACTACTTTATCAGACTCGAACAACATCCGAAATCTGTGCTTGTTCAGAAGTGATCCAGACATAAGATTCTTCCGTATTTCAGGTATATACAGAACGTTGTTTAAAGTTAACTCTTTCCCAGAGGTCATCTTCAGAATCACCTTACCTTGACCTTCAATCTCAGATGTTGCTGAATTTCCCATGTATATTTTTTCCCCATTACCAGCAGGCTCAAATGAAGAGACCATACTCTTGTCTGAGCACACATGTCGAGTGGCACCAGTGTCAATCCATCACTCTTGGGTTAGAACCCACCAGATTCACCTCAGAAACCACAACAGAAAGGTTAATGTCTGAATTGAGTCATGTTTTCCATCACATTAGCCTATTGATTCTTTTTCTTCATCGGTAGTCTGCACTCAGAAGACTTGTGACCCATTTTGTCACAGTTGAAGCATCTTCCTTGAAATTTGAGTTTCTCGGAAATTCCTCCTTTAGGGCCCATCTTTGACCCTTTGTTCTTAGGGTTTTTGTTCTTATGGCCATGTTCAACAATATTTGCTTTGGCCTCATGAGTTATTCCTCTCTTGTCAGATACTCTTTTATCTTCCTCAATTCTAAGCTTAAGAACCAAATCTTCAATGTTCATTTCTTTTCGCTTATGCTTTAAATAATTCTTGAAATATTTCCAACCAGGTGGTAGTTTTTAAATTATCGAGGCTACTTGGAAGGTTTCACTTAAAACCATCCCCTCAGCATGAATTTCTGCTAGAATAATCTGCAATTCTTGTACTTGACTTAATACAGCTTTAGAGTCAACCATCTTAAAATATAGGAAACGGCCTACGATAAATTTCTTAGTACCGATGTCCTCAGTTTTATATTTTCGATCTAAGGATTCCCAAAGCTCCTTAGTTGTTTTCATTCCGGCGTACACACTATACAAGGAATCACTCAGCCCAATCAGCACATAATTCCTACATAGGAATTCAGAATGTTTCCAAACATCGATGACACTAATCACTTGGATATCATTCTCACCCTCTTTGGGTACAAGAGCATATTCCTTTAGGAACCTTGCAAGGTTCAACATGTTTAAGTAGAAAAACATTTTCTGTTGCCACCTTTTGAAATTCTGACCACTGAATTTTTCAAGTTTTTCCGCAGCATGATTGACATGGCTCACATTTCCAACTGGTTGTCTAGCCATAGAGGCTGAAACATTTTGGCCAGCTGAAGAGGCTGCCACAACACTTTGGCCAGCCACAGAGGCTGCCACATTAAGCCCAGAGGCTGCCATGTTCGGATCAACTGTGTTTGGACTGTTTTCCATATCCACAGACCGAATTTATTTTAAGACTATTACAAATATTTGGTTATTATGTTTTTACAAATGACTCTGAACAAACAGTAAACACAACATGAATGCTACAATAAACAAGAGGAAACAACACAACAAGAATAATGAAAATAAACAGTCACAAGACAACTGTAGACAACGAACTTGTATTAGTCAAGGCGATGCAGCAACGAACCAGTGACAGGAACAGTGCAGTACGAGAATAGGCAGCAGCACCAAACAGAGAGGATTCCGAGGCTTATTGATACGACAAGAATCTCCTTAAAATAAATTCGTCTCCTATCGAATTGTGCAGTAGAACGCGAGACGTTTGTTTCCCAGGATGCAACGGAAATAAACGAAAATGAGCACCACCAAAATCGTCTCCAAATGAACCACGAAGTGTCTGAACTCTTTCAACAAAACAATGAAGAAAACTTAAGAGAAAACCGTTATGTATTTTATTAGCATTTTTATCTCTTCTCCAAAACAAAAAACACTCCACCATTAAAAGAAAATGAGCATGCCAATTCAATAGAGTTAGTGGGAGGCTTTTCATATGATGTAACCACCCAGTTAATTAATAGAATTAATTTAACTGTTATGAAACTTCAAAAGGCTTGGAAAAAATAAAGAGGCTTGCAAAAGGTGGCTGGGCCGGGCCCCCACAATTTGGTCCGGCATTCGTGTACGCAGGATGCGCGGGTGCACACGAGTCAGGCCTGTTTGGATTTTGATTTGTACCCTCCTGCGCCCGTACGTAGAGAGAGCCTTTATCCTTATATCACTTACCCATCTACATATGAGCAATCATATATAAACACAATTTTCCTTTACTAGCTTTCCCATGTGGGACAAGCTTGTTTCTCTTTATTTTCCAACACCAATGGGTGTGTTTTGAGCAACAATTTCTCATTCACCCAAGCACCATTTTAAGCATATGAATATACCATTCCGAACTACTCACGGAGGAGTATCCGAATCACTCAAAAATAACCACTAACACGAAGTGGACCATGCTTAAAATTGTACCTCAAAATACTTACTAGTGAGCATTTTCCAACACATATTTATGATGTTTATTGGAGTATGGTTTCTGATACTGGTAATGAACATGTTTGTTTAAAAGAAGCTTGCATCTTGCTTTCTATATCTGCAAAAAGTGAGATTGATTTACGATATGTGCTTTCAAATTTCCATTTCTGATTGTAGATGAAATGGACTGTACGAATATTGTATTGTGATTTCCGTCTCTAATAATGTATGAGGTGTTTGTCAAGAAATCTATATTATGTCTTGTTTCTAGTATTGAGTGCCATATGATTATGTAGAGATTACTTGTGTGTAATCTGTTCTGGATTATGTAGATAAGTCTGATTCTGTGATATCCGTGTGGACATGTGTATGTGATTCGTTTACTTGAAGAATAATAGAGTGTTTGATAGGAATAAGATCTGAAAGTATGTGTAAGATATGTTTACAAATGTGTATGTGTATATATGTATATGTGTGTATGTAACTATGAATTCAAGTGTTTCGAAGAAGTTCGAGTATAAGGATTCTGATTCGTATAAGGTATATTTCTGAATATGTACCTATCACTTAGATGTCAAACGTTCGGAAGGTATTTCATATAAAGGGTTAAATGCTTGATTTGTTTTTTAAAAGAAAAACTCAAAGTATTCCGATTTGATGTTTTTTAAAGGATTTGAGAATTATTGTTTTGTTTAAGTTTTGTATATATAAAAAATATTTATGAACTCAGTTTCCGGAATCAGATTAAACACGTATTTTGAAAGACATTATGTTTAAGGTGGTTAAAAAATAGTTTGAAGTTTAAAGGTTTTCTAACAAAATAATTGTACATGTGAATGTATGTATATGTGTGTGTGTGTGTGTGTATTTTGAGTTTATTCATACTAAACCTGAAATTATTTATGTTTTCCTAATTTGTGTGGTTATTTATTGAGTTTTATAACTTACACCACATCAGTTGGCTAGTTTTACAGGTTGGCAACTAGATTGGTCAGCCATCAAGTTTTGGATGCTTAAGCTCAAAACGGGAGATCCCCCCAAGTTGCAGTCACCCCCTCTCTAATGTCATGGGAAATGCATCTGTGTATAAGAGTTCGTATTTCATATTTATGTATTGTACCATATAAAGCACATGTTATGTATGTATAAATGAAAGATTTAAACTGTATGTGTGGTGTGGGCACATAACCCTTATGTAATGAGGATGGTATTTGATATGTTTTGGTTGGGCCGAAGAACCTTTTGTGTGTAAAGATTATTCTAGGTTGTTATAATTTCAGTGCATCATGCTCGTTTACCGTTAAGATTGAGGCTCAGGGAGATGGAATACTCTTATCTCATGTCAGTAACGTCATGCCGCTGATAGGGTGTTACAAATCTCAACCAATAACTACGTACTTTGGGGACATGGTTTGATGCGTAGCTAGTGACGTTTTACATATAGAGTCCACTCTATTTTGCGAGAAATAGAGGAGTATATTCCTTAAAGGTTGATTCAATATTTGAACAATTAAAGCGCTCGAATATTTCTATTAGGAATAGAAAGATAATATTCATACTAGTTATGAATATATTGTTTATTCGAAAATCAATGGTACTTGTGGTACAAAAATAATTAGAGGAGTAAGAAGAAGAAGATATTTAAAAATTAAATATCTCCTAAAATATAAAGTGTTCCATGAAAAAAATTATATATTATTGATTTACAAATCATAAGCTTTAAAAAAAGTATTATTTTTGAATTCGAATTAGTTTTACAGGGAAAAACGTATTCGAAAAAAGATGCATTCCTCGACTCCATTATCGTATTCTTGTGAATATCTGGTACATTAGACTCATGCACAAGAAACCGATAAGCATTATTGTTATGTGCATATCCTATGAAAACACAATCAACAGTTTTTGGTCATATCTTCACCTTCTTAGGTGGAGGAATGACTACCTTGGCAAGACACCCCCACACTCGTAGGAATTTATAGGAAGGTACTCTTCCTTTTCACATTTTATAAGGAGTTTTCCCTGCTTCTTTCCGTGGTACCTTATTTAAAACATAATTAGCTGATAAAACAGCTTCTCCCCACATATTCTAAGGTAAGCCATAGCTGATTAACATAGCGTTCATCATCTCTTTCAAGGTTGATGAGCGGAAAATATATCAATATTTACCACCCCTTTAACTTAATATTTTGTTTAGTTTCTCGGGTTTGATGAACATTTTGATGTGTTTTGGTTTATTTTGCAGATAAAATAATATTGGGACTTAATGAAATCATTTAGGACGAAATATGGTTCAAATAAGGGCAAAAATTGGACTTGACATATTAATTTTGGAGATTGGAAACTTGAAAGGGCGTTTCAACGAAGTGCAGTTTTGGAAATTCCAGTTTTGCGCATCTGTCGTATTTGGGCATAACTCTTTACTCTGATATCGGATTGAGCTGATTCAAGTTCCATATTAAAGAAGACTCAAAGATCTACAACTTTGAAAGACAAAATAATTTCGAATTATGAATATTTCATGCCCGAAATTGATGAACCATCTAGAAGTGTGTTGTGTGTAATTATTAAAGTCATTTTCAATCATTTTCAAAGCCAAAAATAAATTAATAAATAAATAATAAAAATTATCAAATCATCACCAAACATGATAAGAGATTAGTGGAGCAATTAATAATGGATTTGGTGGAGCAATTAGTGGAGTAATTAGTAGAGCAATTAATAATTGATTTGGTGGATGATTTGTTGGAGGCAAAATTTTGCCTATAAATACCAAGCCATTTCATTTGTAAAATTCATACTTTCTTCTTTGAAATTCCTAAAGAATAAATAAGAAGATTGTATCTTGTTTGTTTATTTACAGCTTTCAGTAATTAATTTCCGCTTTCGCACTTTCTTTTCTTTACTTTTCAGTTTTTACTTTCCACAATTTACTTTTACGCACAGTACTTTCATTTCTTTACTTTTTCAGTTTTTACGTTTCAAACAATGAGGAGGTAACTCCCCCTTGTTGGGGTGAAAGGTAAAGCTTTTATTATTGCTATTTAGATTAATCTCATTTAATTATAATATATAAACTATTTAAAACATGACTTAATGAGGATACCGCTATATTGGTCGGTTGGTAATTAATTATAAATTGGTTTTAATCTGACTAAGTATGGATACCGCCTGGTTGGTCGGTTGGTAATTAATTATTAATTTGACTTAATTAGGATACCGCCTATATGGCTGGTTGGTAATTATCACGCAAAGTTAATATATTATATTAAGGGAGATATCTAAAATAGTAGTAATAAAAGTTGATCCTCTAACCCCCAGCATTTTTTTTATTGTACTTCTATTTTATTTAATTTCAGCAATTTACTTTTAGTAATTAACTTTTTTTTTTTTACTTTTTACTTTTTACTTTTTACTTTTTACTTTTTACTTTATTTCTTTTCAGCAATTTACTTTTCAGTATTTAATTTCAGCAATTTACATTATGTCTTTTATTTTATTTAAATTTTTACTTCCCGTAAATATGTGTCGCAACTAAGCCAGTTATCTAGGGTTGTGATGAAATCCAATATCACCGGTTTATAAGGGGTTAAATTACAATTTGGGTAATATAAAGGTTTATTTATTGAGTCTTAATCCTAATGCTTTTTATTAAATGACCATTAATAAAATTGAACTGGTAAACTTAAAATGAACTTGGAAAATGGATTTTAGGTTTAAGACCTTAGACTCAATAGCCCACGATCTTCCTTGAAGATAGATAACCCTTAATAGATTTCCTTACAGGATAGGAATACCTGTTGGGCGGGGGTAGCCATAATTGGAACTTAATCTTAATGAATCCAGGTAATTTGGTTGACATAGACATATGGTTCAATTGGGTTATCCTGGATAGTTTTATAAATTTGAATTTTCTTCAATCTACTTTCAAGCAATTTTATTTACTTGTTTTAAGTTTTAAAGTCACCACCCAATCAAAAAATCAATCTATTAGATACTTGTAAACATTTAACTCCATAAATTGATAACAAAAGGTTTTAAGTCCTCGTGGGATCGATACTTTTTATACTACTTGAACGATACGTGCGCTTGCGTTATACGTGTGTGTTTACGCCGGTCAAAGGTACAATTATTTCGTTTTGCAATCCCATTGGATTCAGGTGAATAAGGAGCTGTGGTTTGATGTATGATTCCATTTTGTTCACAAAGTGATTCAAAAGGAAAAACATACTCACCACCACGATCACTTCTTAACTCCTTAATTCTTTTATTCAGTTGGTTCTCAACTTCATTCTTATAGAGAACAAATTTCTCTATAGCTTCGTTCTTGCTTTTCATCAAATACACATAGCAAAATCTAGTGCAATCATCAATAAAGGTTATAAAATATTTATTACCACATTTCGATTGTATTGAATTAAAATCACATACATCGGTATGACTTAGATCAAGTGGTTCAGAGTTTCTTTCAATACTATGAAAAGATGATCTTGTTAGTTTTGCCTCAATACAAGTATCACACTTATGTTTGTTATCAATTTTAAAATTGGGAATGTGATTCATGTTAATTAATTTCCGCAATGAATTAAAATTAACATGTCCTAATCTACCATGCCATAGATTAGAGTACTCAACAATATAAGCAGAAGAACTAGCTTTATTGATATTCTTGGGTTTAACAACCATTACATTGAGCTTAAAGAGCCCATCAGTTACATACCCTTTTCCCACATACATCCCATTTTTAGTCAAAACTACTTTATCAGACTCAAACACCATCCGGAATCCATGCTTGTTCAGAAGCAATCCAGACACAAGATTCTTCCGTAATTCTGGTACATACAGAACGTTGTTCAAAGTCAACTCTTTCCCAGAGGTCATCTTCAGAATCACCTTTCTTTGACCTTCAATCTCAGATGTTGCTGAATTTCCCATGTATATTTTTTCCCCATTACCAGCAGGCTCAAATGAAGAAAACATGCTCTTGTCCGAGCACACATGCCGAGTGGCACCAGTGTCAATCCATCACTCTCTTGGGTTAGAACCCACCAGATTCACCTCAGAAACCACAGCAGAAAGGTTAATGTCTGAAACATCTTGAGTCATGTGTTCCATCACATTAGCCTATTGGTTCTTTTTCTTCTTCGGCAGTCTGCACTCAGAAGACTTGTGACCCATTTTGTCACAGTTGAAGCATCTTCCTTGAAATTTGTATTTCTTGGAAACTCCTCATTTAGGGCCCATCTTTAACCTTTTGTTCTTGAGGTTATTGTTCTTATGGCCATGTTCAACAACATTTGCCTTGGCCTCATGAGATATTCCTCTCTTGTCAGATACTCGGTTATCTTCCTCAATTCTGAACTGAAAAACCAAGTCTCCAATGCTCATTTCTTTTCGCTTATGCTTTAGATAATTATTGAAATCTTTCCAATCAGGTGGTAGTTTCTCAATTATCGAGGCTACTTGGAAGGTTTCACTTAAAACCATCCCCTCAGCATGAATTTCTACTAGAATAATCTACAGTTCTTATACTTGGCTTAACATAGTTTTGGAATCAACCATCTTAAAATCTAGGAATCGGCCTATGACAAATTTCTTAGTACCGGCATCCGCAGTTTTATATTTTTGGTCTAAAGATTCCCAAAGCCCTTTTTCTGTTTTCATTCCGGCGTACACAATGTACAAAGAATCACTTAGCCCATTCAACACATAATTCCTACATAAGAATTCAGAATGTTTCCAAGCATCGATCGCACTGATCATTTGGATATCAATCTCACCCTCCGTTGGTACATGAGGATATTCCTTTAGGAACCTCGCAAGGTTCAACGTGGTCAAGTAGAAAAACATTTTCTGTTGCCACCGTTTGAAATTCTGTCCACTGAATTTTTCAGGTTTTTCTGCGGCAGGATTGACATGGCTCACATGTCCAACTAGTTGTCTAGCCATAGAGGCAGCAACACTTTGGGCAGCCACAACGGCTGCCAAATTAAGCCCAGAGGCAGAAGCATGTTGGCCAGCCGAAGAGGCTGCCACTGTAATTTGGCCAGCCACATGGGCTGCCACAACATTCTGGCCAGCCGAAGAGGCTGCGACATTGAACTCCAAACAGTTCTTCATTATATATGAAGAAAATGATGTGAATCTTGCCAGCCACGAGACTAGTTGGGTGATAGATAGTGGCGCATCCATACACGCCACATCTCGCAGAGACTTCTTTTCATCTTACACACCAGGAGACTACGGTGCTGTAAGGATGAGGAATGACGGCCAGTCCAAAGCCGTCGGTATTGGAGACATCTGCCTTGAAATAGACAACGGGACAAGGCTAGTGTTGAAGGGAGTCAAGCACATCCCAGACATCCGGTTAAACCTGATCTCAACAGGCAAGCTGAATGATGAAGGTTTTGTTGGATAATATGACCCATAGCGTCACTATTTACACAGAACATTGTGTTGTAGTAGCAAATTAACTATGTAACAAGGAAATTGCACTCTCGTCATTTGTGATTAGATCACCTTAGATATATAAATGAAGAGAGGTCCCTATGATTAGTTCCTGGATTGAGATGATATGAGACAGTATCAGTCCACGAAGGATTAATCATTAAATATCCCTAGCCGTAGTATTATCGAGACTGGACATCGATAATGCGGAATAGGCTAGTATTGCACTTGTGCGCGTTGTGAGGGCACAACGGCATAGTTCTCATATATATAAGTATTGGATACTTGTGCAAGTGCGATAGGAGGTCGTGTTTCACCGATGGTACGGGAAACAGCTTCGCTCTGGATAGACCCTTCGGAATCCCATTGGTATTATGACTAGGTGTCTATGGGAGGCCGAAATCAAGGTAGGTGTGTATAGTCTTAACCTGAGACTTGCATCGCTAATACTTACGACAATCGGTAAACTTTGGTTTTGTGGTGGGGGATCTTAACTGGTTCTGTGTTCACCTCTTCTGGGTTTATCAGGAATCGTAGTGTATTGGATGTGATGTCGAGACAGAAGTATCACTCCAGTCATAGTGGAGATGATGTCACGCAGGATACGGTATTAGTGCTCTTAAGTGATGCGAATCCAATCGTGATATTATGACCAGGTCATGAATATACGATTATAGAGACTAGTTACCTGACATCCGATATGTGTTTCGGACGGGGCAGACACTTATCCAGCCCCAGCCCTAGCACGTGACTATCCGATACTGGGCCGATATGCACAATACAATTGTATACTACGCTTGATACAGATCTTTGATATTCTTTGATGAATATGTCCGGAGAACTTGGGAAGACTTGGTGCTTTGCTAGGAGTCGACCTTGTCTCATAAATCGGTAGAACGTAGTACTTGGTACGTACGTGATTCGGATACTCCGACGACCGTATTTACTGCCAGATTATCCAGGGATCTCATGGGTCGCTTCCCGATAATCCACCGATGACGCACAACTCGCACTCTTGAATAATCTGGGATTATATAGAAGAGAGAGAAAATTAATCTAGGATTAATTACGGAGATATTTTATTAGGATAAAATATCGTCTAGAGAGAGATAACGATTAATTTGGAATTAATCGATTGAATTAATATATTCGATATATTAAACGAAATTAGATTTCGACGCGAAATTAAAATTAGATTTTAATTCGGGCAAACGAGTTAATTTAGAATTAATTCGTTAGCGACGTAAATAATAATTTCGCTAGGCGCAATTATTTATTTAAATTCGATTTAATTAACGTCGCGACGTAAGTTCGGTATTTCGAAAATATCGAACCCGAACGCGTGAGTGCGTGGGGGCCCACATGACACATGTCATTTTATGCATTATTTAAATCTAATGCATTGCATGGTGATAGTGTACAATACACTCAATGGTTTTGCATGGAGTTTGAGTGTTTGACACTCTAAGCCATTGCATGTTTTGTGTCATAAGTTTATTATTAATTTAATAAATATTATGGCATAAATATAAATTAATTTTTGGTAACAAAATTAATTAGACAACACATTTTTCTCTCAAATTCTCTCATCTCTCTCACGCAAACAAGAAGCTATTCTTCACTGGTTTTGAACCAGTTTGGGCGTGAACAATAGGGAAGCAAGAGTGGGTTTTCATGGTGAAAATTCAAGTGCTAGCACACTTACAAGTCTTGCGAAGGTGGTAGGGAGGTTCCCCCATGAGCCGGGATCCATCGGACGAAGCTCGGAGCTCCGTTTCTTCACTCAAATTTCTGTTTTGCAGGGTAGTGGGCTGCTGCAGTGGGCGCACCAAGGCAGTGAGTTTCTTGGTTCGATTCGTCTTCAATTCGACATAACTGATCGATGTGAGTATTTCGCTACCTCCGTTGATGTATTCACGCATTGTTTTCATGTCTTGTTTGATCTTGGGACCTTAGAAAAACTCAACAATGGCATCAAGAGCTAATGTTGCAAGCATGAAAAATGTAGGGCTTAAAATTTGGGTAAATGGTTGTTAAGCATGATTTGAATAAATTGATTGTTTGAGTATGCTTATAACATGTTTAATTGCATTTTGGTTGGACCAATTTGTTGAAAATTGATTTGGAATAATTTTCCCCAATTTATTCACCTTGGCCGAATGTGTGTTGGTTTTTGGAGTTCTTGGAATTTTTCATTTTAATTCATTGGATGAGTTATAATGATAAAGGATGATGTTAATTTGAAGTCAATTTGATTGAATTTTGAGTTGAACAAAAATCCCCAAAATCTTACCTTGGCCGAATTGGTGTATATGCCCTAATGTCTTGGTGATTTTGATTTTGTGACATTCAATGTGTATGAAATCATTCGGGAAGTTAATATGTTGTCGATTGTGTAATTAATCGGATTGAATTCAAATCGGACAAAATTACCTTCCTTGGCCGAGAGCATTGAAGCATGTTTATGGGTTTGATTTTTCATTATGTGTGTTTGACATGTAATAATGAATTAAGCATGATTAATTGGACTAATTTGGTGCTTCGGAAATATCAATTTAGGTTATTAATCATCGTAATGCACTTTAGGTAATTAAATTGCGTAATTGGATTAGTGTAATTTAATTATTTAGGCTTAAATTGGATTTGGGCTTGAATTGTTGTAATTGGGCCTTTTGGGCTTGATTTATCAAGTTTGGTTTAGGCCAAGTGGATTGGATCCAATTGGGCCCAAAACCTTAACCATAAAGCCCAATTGCGACTAATGAACCTTTAATGTTTAATTGGGCCTAATGGGCCGAAATTGATTTCTAAGGCATTTTGGGTGATTCCACTATTCGGCTTTGGTTGCCGAAGCCCATGCCTAAAGAAATTAGTTAAAGCCCATTGGACTTCAATTGAATTGACGTTGGACGTTAATCGGGCTTGGAGTCCCGACGCGATTGAATTTGGAATTTAAATCGTAAAAGGTTTATTAATATAAAGTGCAATATTTAATTTGGAATTGAATAGTGATTAGTATTAAATACATGTTAAATTGGATTTAATTATGTAGTTTAATTTAATTCATGAATTCGTACTTTGAGTACTTATTCGCAAAAACGAGTTTGACTCGATCAAAATCAAATCGTTGTTTGAACATTGGATGATCACTTAATTATCAGATTAATTAATTTGATTAGATTGATTGATAGCATGCTTATGTGTGTGAATACGTGGTTGTGTTGAATGAATAATGCATATCGGATGGATATTAGATGGGTGGGCAATTTTAGAAATTGTTGTAATAAATTCGATTTATTAAATTGGACCTGCGTGTCCAGCCTTATCACCTTCTTTCTCTTTGTATTCTCTTCTCACCTATTCCCCTCTATATATGAGGTTTCTTTAGAAGTGTAGTGTAACGGGTAGAAGTAGTACAAGTGCTAGCTTGAGTGAGAAAGGGAGAGATTTGATCTAGGATCAATGTGTAAAGTATCCATCCGCATATCATTATTATTTTATTTCATACTCGCTTTATTATGTATTTAGAATGCATGTTTAAGGGTGTATGATGATGAGACCTAACAAAGATAATTAAATTGATAGCCAATTTGCACGCGAAAATCCCTCAATCTATATTAAGCAAATATCTTCCATTGAATGATTCTTGTTCAAGATCCGAAGTTGGCATTGGTTTGTTTTTGACCAAAGTCAAGACCTTTGTCAATCAAGGATGTACTTGAATCATGAGAGTTTTGTTGCATATCGGTGTCTTGTCCAAATCGTGATTTTTATTGGCCAAAGTCAAGATCACTTTTTGTCCAATGACATTGATTACGAAACTTTCCTCGTCAATGGGTCCCGCTTAACTGGAATCATTAGGTTTGTTTTTGGCCAAAGCCAAGGCCTAGATGATTCGGAGGATAGGGTTAGGAAAATGTATTGGATACATTGACATTATACATATGTTTCGGACTTGGATGTCCACCTAACCGGATCTAGGAATTGGATGAGATCCAATTGATCTGAGAGATCTACCTAGTTAAATAGCATACAGCTTTTATTGGCCAAAGTCAAGGTTGTGTGTTATTTAATAGGATCCTAGCCCACTAGGAAACACGGTTTCCCGAGTACTCCACAGAGGGTTAGAGGCTCGACGAAAAATAGTGGGAGGCAAGTATTGAATTTGCAACATTCGTTCGAATACTCGCCAAAAGCGCTCATCTATATTTTACTCGTCATATTAATTAAAAGTATTAGTCGGACTAATATTTTATGTTGTTTTAAATATATATAGTTGGACTATATACAAACTTATTCAAATTATAGTTGATTTTATAATTGGATTATAGTAATCAATATTAAAATTATAGTTGATTAAATAATTGGATTATTGTAATCATTATAATAAATAGTACCTTATTAAATTGATTAAATAGTTGGACTGTTGAAATCAAGAAAGAATTGAAAAGTTGAATATTTAAAATATATAATCCTTGGATTAAATGTTTTAAATGATTTAATTTTCATGGGAATTAATAATAGGTTACTTTATTGGATAAATAACTTGTTATATCTAGGCCCATAATTAAGCAAATAAGTAGAGCATAAAGTCTTTGGAAGATTTATGTGATGATGACTTTAGTGCTTAATTAATATACTTATAATAAATCTATCTTTAGATTTAAAAGTATTAAAATTGCAATTAATAATTCTTGGAGAATTAATTGACTATTCTAGTGGAGAAAAGTCAAAGTTTGCAATTGGGCATGTAGCACAAGGTGCACATCGTTTCGATATTCCGAAACCCAAGGCTTGACCAAAGGTTTGTGAAATATTGAAAAGGATAATTGACATATCCCAAAGTGACTACCATTTGGATATGGAAGACACGGAAGAATTAAAGAAAGGGCGAGGCTCTAACTTTAAAAAATATTTGTCAAAGTTATGTTTACTACTAGTATTGAAATTGGATTTTAAATACTTAGTGTGGTACATAATACATATATGTATTGACGTTCAGAATCCGCTGTGAGCTGGATACTGGCTTCAAGCCGAGAACTCTCTGCGAATTGGAAACGGGACGAAAGTCGCTGTTTCGACTGCAGATACCTAAATTTAGGAACTACCCTTCGGGTATGTACTTAAATTAGGAACTGTTATAATGTAACTAGTTTGACTAGAGACATTATCTCTATATCAGTGTTTAATCCGTTACGGATAAAACCTTTATATTATAGAACACTAAGTGTTTTATTATATAAAGATGATACTGAGATAAATACATTAGATAATTTATATTTTGAATATAAATAAAATCTCAAACATATAAAATGACAAATAAATAGCTCAAATTGATTTGATCAATGGAGACTTATTTGTGGCATTGTTGTCTAGGACACAATTAAATAAGACTCGTATATCCACACTTTTGAAGAGTGGATACTAGGACTGATTTGACTATTCAAATAAGGTCTACGAATCTAGTTTATTAGGTTAAAAACCTAAAATACTATTAACTTGGTAATAGTAAAATGGCCACCGATCTGTTAGCCCTATTCATGGTGAAGTAAGTGGGCCCATATCTAGCTAGGCTAGATGTTAACATGAATATTTCGTGACCTTAACGGATGTGACATCACGTTATGGTTATGTGTTTCTTTTGAAGAACACAGATCGGAAACTTTTATAGTTTCGACACGAAGTAGAAAAACAGATCGGCTATAGTATTATGCCGCCACGGTAAAACCGTAATGGAAAATACTTAAGCAGTAAGTTTCATACGTACATGAAAGAGTACGGTATTCTTTCAGATGAGGACATGATAAGGTTTATCACGAGTCGCTCTGAGCTACTATTTCCTTCAACAGGATATGTATTAACAGTGCAAAACTTATTTAGAATAAGGTTCCATATAAATCTGTTTGACAGATATCATATAGGATATGAACAGGGAAGAAACGAGGCTTCTCATTCCTGATAATTTGGGTATGCCAGGCATAGCGTTTGGATGATACCAAACTAAGGACCCAAATTGGATAAGTGCCAATATAGGTTATCCTAAGGGAAACCTTAAATATAGTACTTGTAAATCCCACATGAGAACAATGTAATTGTTGCTCACCATGTGGTTTTCCTGAGAGGAATACCGATATGCAGTGGTCAGTGGGAGGATAGTGATACTCGATGAAAATCGGAGTAATACTGTTCAAGGCACAAAGTCCTTAATGGAACACAAATAGTTCATCTATGATGAAACTATACCATTAATCTTCAAATACACAAGAAACTAGTAGATCGGATAGAGTCAGAAAACAACCTAGGGTATGGGTTTCTGATCTCACCTCATAAAGATGTCAATCTTATGGTGGTGTACCATCTGACTACGTTATGAGGAAGTGATACGAGGTATCGACTCCCTGTTATGGCAAAGTGCCATGAGTCCGAAATGGATTCCATGTATAACAACTATGTTTGGATACTAGTTGTTGTACCACAAGGCGTTGTGCCTATTAGTACTATAAATGTCTTCAAGGAAGACATACATGGAAGGCAACATACCAACGTGCAAAGCTATGCTTTCGACGGAAAGGTATCGTTATCAACATTATGTTAATAATGGTTCAACCTTTTACCTGTTGCCATGGTAAATCCATTTTGAAGATGCTTGAAAATAACTGTATATTTCATTTATGAAATGTGCCAGTTATAAATCAAAATCGCTTTCCTGAAAAGGAAACCTTTTGGAGGATGTTTACAACATCCTGACGATTTTGTATAACCGACAAACAAGGTTTGCGGGTTATTCGATCCATGTTTGGATTGATGCAAGCATAAGGTTCTTGGAACTGTCGTTTTGAAATAATCATAATGGTCTATGATTTGACTCAAAACGAAATAATTCTTGTGTATATAAGGAGGTTAGTGGGAAAGCGCACTGACAGTGAAATTCCCATAAAGCTATTGTTGAAAGCTTGGCTTTCAATACAAATTCTCCGTAGAATTCTGGGGAATAACAATCTTTATTCAAGGAATAAAGATCTAATGGGATAGATTTGGAGTTGTTAACACTCTCTGGGAAATTGTACATTTAAAATGTACTTGTATTGGTGTCTCATACGCTTCAAGCATATGGAGTCACAATCAGGTCAATCCAAGTGACAGTCATTGGATTAAAGATTAAGAACATCTGTTAGTATCTGAGAGAACTAAAGATGCTGTCTTAAACTATGGAGAATGAGAACTTGAAGTGACTGGGATCACCACTGCAAGTTTCCAAACAGTTAAATACTGTGGTACTATAAAGTTTGAATAACGGGACAGTGAGCTGGAAATCTTCCAAGCAAGATAACTGTTGCCGAATAAACAACAAATGCGGATTATTGCTGCAGCTGAGGCAGCAATAGAAGCCATTTGGATCGAAAGTAAATCTAATTAGATTAGATATAGTTCTGTTAGCAGCTGAGCTAGGCGTCAGCACAGGCTAAGGAATTAAAGGTCTCATCGACGATCCAGATATATACTTCTATATCATCTGATTCGTTCGGATCATACATCGTGGCGATGTGATGATCGTGTAAATCGCGTCAAACGATAATCGAACAAATCCGCTGACGAAAACCTTTCCTCAGCAATTTGAGCGAACCGTACATAGTTCAGGTGTAGGACACTTGAGTGACTCGCTATGTGCCAAGTGGGAGATTGTTGGATAATATGACCCATAGCGTCACTATTTGCACAGAACATTGTGTTGTTGTAGCAAATTAACTATGTAACAAGGAAATTGCACTCTCGTCATTTGTGATTAGATCAACTTAGATATATAAATGAAGAGAGGTCCCTATGATTAGTTCCTGGATTGAGATGATATGAGACAGTATCAGTCCACGAAGGATTAATCATTAAATATCCCTAGCCGTAGTATTATCGAGACTGGACATCGATAATGCGGAATAGGCTAGTATTGCACTTGTGCGCGTTGTGAGGGCACAACGGCATAGTTCTCATATATATAAGTATTGGATACTTGTGCAAGTGCGATAGGAGGTCGTGTTTCACCGATGGTACGGGAAACAGCTTCGCTCTGGATAGACCCTTCGGAATCCCATTGGTATTATGACTAGGTGTCTATGGGAGGCCGAAATCAAGGTAGGTGTGTATAGTCTTAACCTGAGACTTGCATCGCTAATACTTACGACAATCGGTAAACTTTGGTTTTGGTGGTGGGGGATCTTAACTGGTTCTGTGTTCACCTCTTCTGGGTTTATCAGGAATCGTAGTGTATTGGATGTGATGTCGAGACAGAAGTATCACTCCAGTCATAGTGGAGATGATGTCACGCAGGATACGGTATTAGTGCTCTTAAGTGATGCGCATCCAATCGTGATATTATGACCAGGTCATGAATATACGATTATAGAGAAGTTACCTGACATCCGATATGTGTTTCGGACGGGGCAGACACTTATCCAGCCCCAGCCCTAGCACGTGACTATCCGATACTGGGCCGATATGCACAATACAATTGTATACTACGCTTGATACAGATCTTTGATATTCTTTGATGAATATGTCCGGAGAACTTGGGAAGACTTGGTGCTTTGCTAGGAGTCGACCTTGTCTCGTAAATCGGTAGAACGTAGTACTTGGTACGTACGTGATTCGGATACTCCGACGACCGTATTTACTGCCAGATTATCCGGGGATCTCATGGGTCGCTTCCCGATAATCCACCGATGACGCACAACTCGCACTCTTGAATAATCTGGGATTATATAGAAGATAGAGAAAATTAATCTAGGATTAATTACGGAGATATTTTATTTAGGATAAAATATCGTCTAGAGAGAGATAACGATTAATTTGGAATTAATCGATTGAATTAATATATTCGATATATTAAACGAAATTAGATTTCGACGCGAAATTAAAATTAGATTTTAATTCGGGCAAACGAGTTAATTTAGAATTAATTCGTTAGCGACGTAAATAATAATCTCGCTAGGCGCAATTATTTATTTAAATTCGATTTAATTAACGTCGCGACGTAAGTTCGGTATTTCGGAAATATCGAACCCGAACGCGTGAGTGCGTGTGGGGCCCACATGACACATGTCATTTTATGCATTATTTAAATCTAATGCATTGCATGGTGATAGTGTACAATACACTCAATGGTTTTGCATGGAGTTTGAGTGTTTGACACTCTAAGCCATTGCATGTTTTGTGTCATAAGTTTATTATTAATTTAATAAATATTATGGCATAAATATAAATTAATTTTTGGTAACAAAATTAATTAGACAACACATATTTCTCTCAAATTCTCTCATCTCTCTCACGCAAACAAGAAGTTATTCTTCACTGGTTTTGAACCAGTTTGGGCGTGAACAATAGGGAAGCAAGAGTGGGTTTTCATGGTGAAAATTCAAGTGCTAGCACACTTACAAGTCTTGCGAAGGTGGTAGGGAGGTTCCCCCATGAGCCGGGATCCATCGGACGAAGCTCGGAGCTCCGTTTCTTCACTCAAATTTCTGTTTTGCAGGGCAGTGGGCTGCTGCAGTGGGCGCACCAAGGCAGTGAGTTTCTTGGTTCGATTCGTCTTCAATTCGACATAACCGATCGATGTGAGTATTCCGCTACCTCCGTTAATATATTCACGCATTGTTTTCATGTCTTGTTTGATCTTGGGACCTTAGAAAAACTCAACAGGTTTCTGCAGCACCTTTAGTGACGGCACCTGGAAGCTCACTAAAAGATCAATGGTGGTGGCACGAGGTAAGAAAGACTCAAATATGTATTTGATGCATGCTAAGATTTCAAATAGTATCATAAATACAGTCAACAGCAATGAGGCAACCTAGCTATGGCACAAAAAGCTCGGTCATATGAGTCAAACGAGGATGGAGATACTACGCAGGCGGAATGTTCTTCCTGAATTGAAGAACTCACACTTACGGAAGTGTGAACACTGCATGGCTGGAAAACAGAATAAAGTGTAATTCCAGAGCTCCCCGCCTCAACGGAAACCGGAGGTACTTGATCTCATACATTCAGATGTATGTGGTCCGATGCAGACTAGAACACTTTGTGGGTCACTGTATTTTGTGACATTCATTGATGACCATTCAAGGAAGATCTGGGCATACACCTTGAAGAGAAAAGATCAAGTGTTGGGAGTGTTCAAGGAGTTTCACGCCTTGGTGGAAAGAGAAACCGACAAGAAACTCAAATGCATCAGAACAGACAACGGTGGAGAATACATAGGTCCATTTGATCAGTACTGCAAGATACAAGGAATCAGACATCAAACGACACCTCCGAAGACACCTCAGCTGAATGGCCTAGCTGAGAGGGTGAACAGAACCTTGTGCGAAAGGGTCAGAAGCTTGCTGTCACAAGCCAAGCTGCCGAAGACATTTTGGGGGGAGGCACTCAACACAACAGTACATGTTTTGAACATGTTCCCAACGGTCGCACTGAAAGGTAATGTTCCTAACCAAGCTTGGACAGGTAAAGAAGTGTCATACGAACACTTACATGTCTTTGGGTGCAAAGTATTTGTACACATCCCAAAGGACGAGAGATCCAAGCTTGATGTAAAGACGTGACAATGTGTCTTTATTGGCTATGGTCATGATGATTTCAGCTACAAACTGTATGATCCTGTGGAGAAAAAGATCGTCAGGAGCCGTGATGTTGTCTTCGTTGAAGACCAGACTATAGAAGATATCCGAAATGAGATGAAGACAATGCCCCAGCAATACAGAAATGTGAATCCAGAACCTCATACACCGGTGCCAGAACAAGTTGAAGATGAGGTTCCCAAACATGAGGGTACACGTGATGAAGCTCCCAGAGATGATGATCATGATCAACCACCAGTACCAGAAGCTACACCAACAGTTCCACAGAGAAGGTCTGACAGAGATAGGCGACCTTCAACCAAATACTCTGGATATGAGTATGTGCTGTTTACTGACGGGGGAGAACCCGAGAGCTACAAGGAGGCTAAGGAAACAAAAGACAAAGAAAAGTGGGAAGAAGCCATGCAAGATGAGATGAAATCTTTGCATGACAATCACACTTTTGAGTTGGTGAACTTGCCAAAAGGCAAACGGGCTTTGAAGAATAAATGGGTGTACAGGGTGAAGCAACATGAGCACACTTCACAACCCCGGTACAAAGCTAGACTAGTTTTCAAAGGATTCAATCAAAGAAAATGCATTGACTTCGATGAAATCTTCTCTCCAGTTGTGAAGATGTCATCCATCAGAGTGGTACTCAGCTTAGCAGCAAGCCTCGACCTGGAAGTTGAGCAGATGGATGTCAAGACCGCATTTCTTCACGAAGATCTGGAAGAAGAAATTTACATGGAGCAACCAGAAGGCTTCAGAGTTAGAGGGAAAGAGGACCATGTGTGCAGACTCAGGAAAAGCCTCTACGGTTTGAAAAGGTACCGAGACAGTGGTACGTGAAGTTCGAGTCAGTTATGGGGGAGCAGGGATACAAGAAGACCACTTCAGACCATTGTGTTTTCGTTCAGAAATTTTCTGACGATGACTTTATCATCTTACTGTTATATTTAGATGATATGTTGATAGTTGACCAGAATCAATCGAGGATTGATAATTTGAAGCAGCAACTGAGTAAGTCTTTTGAGATGAAAAACTTGGGGCCAGCTAAACAGATTCTAAATGTCACAACTGAGTAAGATATGGCGAAATTATTTGTACAATGAAAGATTTGAAATTTTCACCGATCACAAAAGCCTTAAGTATATCCAGATCTAAAAGGAGCTTAATTTGAGGCAGAGGAGATGGGTGGAGTTGTTGAAAGATTATGACTGCTCCATTCAGTACCATCCGGGCAAAGCTAATGTTGTAATGGATGCCTTAAGCAGGAAGTCTATAGGAAGTTTGGCTCATTTTCCAATTGAGAGATGGAGCCCAGTCAAACAGATGCAGAGTTGTATGATGGATTGAGTGAATTTCCAGGTGACGACACGAGGAGGGTTGTTGGCACAGATTCAAGTTAAATCCACCCTCGTCGATGAAATCAGAGTAGCACAGGAAGCGGATCTTGAGGTGCAACGGATTAGATGTCGATTACAACAAGGTACGGAGGATGAGTATTATTTAGACGGTAAAAACCTCATCAGAAAGCAGAATAGAATTCTTGTTCCTCCAGTTCCAGAGTTGAAACGCTCGATACTATAGAAGACCCATACTTCATCTTACACCATGCATCCTGGAAAAATATAAAGTGTTCCATGAAAAAAATTATATATTATTGATTTACAAATCATAAGCTTTAAAAAAAAGTATTATTTTCTTTATGTTTCGGAGAATTTAAAGAATATGTTAAAAATGACCTTACATTTATAATAGATTAATGATTTCAAACAAACTATTTTCAATCATTCACATCTCCTTTATTCGAATTTTAAATCACAAACCGTAAAATTCTCTAAACACTTAACATTCATACCTACAACTTTCATTAAAAAAAACTTCTATCAAACTCGAAATTTCGTAATGTCAAAATCAACCCCGAAGTCATTGTATCATTAAAATGTTAATGACTTTATTATCACATTTTACTTAAGTGACATTGAACTCAGCTACAGTCACATTAAATCCAGTTATAGTCACATTTTACTTAAGTAATATTGAACTCAGTTATAGTCACATTAAATCAAGTTATAGTCACATTATACCTAAATCACATTAACCTCAATCACGTAGATCTCACTCATAGTCACATTGATTTCAGTCATAATCACCATCACATTGAATCAAACTACAACAATATTTTAACTAAGTCATAATTACCTTTTTTCCTAAGTAAATATTTACTTAATTCACACTGAAACAGTTGCGGTCACATTGAATATAATTTACATTGAGTTCCGTTATGGGGATGTAAAGAAGATATGTAGCATTTGATATGGAGTTTGATGAGCTTATAAACTAACTTATACTCTCATTGTAATACTTATAAGTTAGTTTATATTCTCAATCAATACGTTTTATCAAACGGTATCTTAAAATTGTGTGGGCTCTTGAAAAGTTGGACAATGTGGAAAATGAGTAGATTTTGGACCACTTTGGAGAACTGCTCTCTAGGGAAGAGTTGTTCCAGAGTAAATGTGATTCCCCCATGCACAGTAGTCAAAACTCTTATCCAATATTTTTTGGCTGAAGCCATTGCACTCTATCGTCTAATTATTATTGGTACCATCTTGCCTCCACGTCTTTCAGGGCTCAATATCATATTTATATTTGAAAATATTTAGTTATATCATAATATTATAATAAAAAAAAATTTGGATACTTTAATCATTAGTTATTTTTATTAAAAAATTAGAGATTATTTCCGTAATAAAAAGATATTATTTCGATCCTTGTCGAGCTTCATTCCCTTCATGCTTCGGCTTCCTTTCGATATTTTGCTGTCTTTTCGAGCCTTTGCTCTCCTTTCTGGCTTTCGATCTCCTTTCGGACATTCACTCTCCTTGGGGCATCGACTCCCTTTTGGGGTTCGGCTCTCTTTCCGGCTTCAGCCTCTCGAGCTTCAACTCCCTTTCGGGCTTCGACTCCGTTAATAAGACAAATAAATACCCCATTGAATTCGAGAAAAGAATCCAAATTCAAGAGAAAACGATTGATATGTGATTGGTTAAAACACTCATATGTTTCGAGATTCATATAATACCCAATTAGAAACCCATATGGGTGATGTTGTTGCATCAATTTCATCATCTCCGACCTCAAATTTTTAGTTAAGAACTAATATGAACATTTATGTCTTTCATCCCCTGATGTCATATAAATTGCCGCTATACCGCCAATCTTTATTGTGATGATTCAATAGAACTTCCTTTCATCCAAATATTTATACTAAAACAAAATATAGAAATACCAGAATGATTATCTTGGAGATAAAATTATATATTTGAAGTCATGCTCATGCAAACTACTAAAAGTAAACATATATAAGATTATAAATAAAATAAGTACTAGTACATAACACTTATTTATTATTGTCTTCATAATATCTCTTCACCACACAACGACAGTTGAGAATTTCAAAATAAACCTTTATATATTTAAATAAAAAAAAAAGTTAAAATCTATATTATACATTTCAGCAAAACAAACAAATTAAATATTTAAAAATTAAATAAAGTCAGATTCAAAAAATAATCACCAAATTACTTCACCAAAATCCGATCCACTAATAATCATTCACCAATCAACTCATAACAATCTTTGCAAACATATCAACAAAAATAAAATATGTCGTGAATTTTTTAACAATCTCAAAACAAATCATGGGCCAAAAATTAATCTCAAAACCTTAGCAAACTTTATTAAAGTATATCTAAGAACAAATTATGATGGTAAAATTGTAATTAAAATAAATAAATATTTTATATTTGTCAAAGACTATATTACCCATTCTACAAAATCTCATCTGACAAGAATCTCAGCAAACCAATCAACTAAAATAAAAATCTCATGAATTTATCAACAATCTAAAACAAATCATGGGTATATTTTATAGCATATCTGTAATATCCGGTGAACCTGACGACTTATACGGTATCAGAGCCTGACGACTATTATAATTCGGAGGCATAATGCTTGACATAAATCATGTTCAAGCAAGTATGTACTCATAAGATGACATTTAGGACATTAGGAAGATTCCTTGAAATCTTGACAAGGAACTTAGTTTGCGTTCAACCTATAACAGTTTTTCAGTAATCGGGCCGTAATTTTATCATACGTTCTCTGATTTTTACGAATTTTATATCGTCAGAAAGCTGAGACCGAGAGCTACAACTTTTATGTTGAATTTTTTTCTGAATTCAAACAGAAACAAGTCAAAAATCACAAATTCCGTGATTGCTACAGTAATTTCAGGATTAGTCTAGAACAAGGATGAGATGGCACAATCATGACCACTCATTCCATCACAAAATCAGCCCCTCTTTGTATCAATTCTCAGATTAATATAAATTCTCAGTCCTCAACACGTATAGGCCTAAAGGGTTAGTAATACGATCTATATGAGTTTTTAGCTCTGATATCATGTAAAAATTTATGAGTTTAACTCAATCTAAAAACTTATTTAAGAGTCGAGAGTTATCTTATATTTATATTTATGAATTAATATCACTTATAGATATTTTCCTCAAAAAAAACGGATAAAGAATGATAGTTCTTTACTTTAATTACATGTTATTATTCTTGTTATGAGAAACACATTGCATACAAAAGTGGTTTAATATTTTATTCTAATAATCCTTGAAAGGAACCATAAACTTACCTTTATTTTATTCTCATAATAAAATAAGCAAAGTATATATACCCCTTTCATCTAGAGCGTATAAAAGGATTGATAAAAGGAAATCGAAGGACACGCTTAATTATTCTCTATCAATTCAAGTGAAGTGAGAGAGCGAGCGAGATGATGATGGAAAAAAATGATACAAAAAAGATATACAACCCTTATGGAATGGCTTTGAAGAAAAACTGGAAAGGCTTCTTGGAATACTTTGACGACAAAACTTGGCAAGACTTATTGAATCATCTGAATAACGATGGCGACACCGCACTTCATATTGCAGCTGCGAGCGGAAACCACAAACTGCTGAAACGTTTGCTAGAGAAGCTACCAAAAGAGCCAAGAAAATTAGTTGTTGAGGCCTTGATGAAAAGAGATATTCATGGAAACACTGCTCTTCACGAGGTGGCCACCACAGATTGTGTTGAGGCAGCCAATGAAATGGTTGAAATAATTCTCCAGTGCTCTGACAATGAAAACGAAAAGAAACTTTTGATTAAAAACAAGTTGGGGGAAACCCCACTTTATAGGGCTGCTGCACTTGGCCAAACCAAAATGTTGAAATACTTTGATTACAAAGTTGGATTCTCACGCCATCATTTTCATAGAAAAGATGATATTTCCATTCTTCATATTGCAGTCATTGGCCAACGCTTCGGTAACTAAATATAAATCTCTCCTTTTATTTAGTGTTTTCTTTTGAGCTAATGTTCAATTTATCTTTTAATTAATGAAGATACTATATATACATTCTAATTACAATTCTGTCCTGCTTGAATACAGATACTGCTATTTGGTTACTGGAAAAGGAAAAACAACTTGCAAATGAAGAACGGCCGAAATGAACATGCAACTTGCAAATGAAAAAACGGCCACAGAAGATGGCATGACAGCTCTTCAACTACTAGCTTTAATGCCATCTGCTTTCGAGAGTGGCACTCCCATGAAGATATGGAATCGTTTCATCTATTCTTGTATGTTCGTGAAGTTATTACTTTGCTGTCATGATTAATACATATATGAGTAGCCAGTTAATTAATTTGGCCCTTATAGTCAATGGCTTACTAAGAATATTGGTTTGGTTGGAGCAAAATTTATTATTTTCTTTTAAAAAAAAAAAATAGTATATATTTTTTTATTTTGGCACGATAAATTTAAAAGTATTAAGTGAGATTTTTAATTAAGGCGAATTCACGTACAGCTTATAGTGGAATCAAAAGATTAAGTGCTCAGTCGTTTATAAAATTGCCAAAGTCGAGTCGTTTCTCTTTGTAGAAATAAAACTAAATATAATAGGATTTCTTTTCGTAGGTGTTCTAATATTTTTGGATGACGACGATGGCGATGACAATTACAACAACAAAAAAGGTAAGAATTAACAATGACCTTAGCTTAAGTGTGGCAATGGGTCGGTTCGAGTCCGGAAATTAATTGAAAAACTCGAGATCAAGAAAAGCCGGGACAAAAATATTATCGGACTGGTTCGATCAGGCCCGTCTCGGGCTCGGGCTCAGGTTTTATCTGGCCTCGTTTTTTATAACCAAAATCAGTAATTATCAAACTCTTAAGTCAAGAATAGAGTATCATAGAGTGGTGCAATTATTATTTTTTTCTTTTAGAAATATTAATCTTATTATAAACTATGAATTTAACTACAACTGAGTTAGAGTGTTTCAATTTTGGTGTGGTTAGCATTAATCTTCAGATTATATAATTGTAAAATTGTGCCTGATCACTCGGTTACTCGAAATGCAGTAAGATCAAACATGCACAGGGTGATTTGGAAGCACGTGGTTGAAGGTGCGACAAAATTCAATAATTCTACTGGCAATGATATTCAACCTAATTTTTTTTTTTTTTTTAAAAAGAAGAAGATAAAAATAGTGATTAACCGGTGCCGTTTTACTTATGTGTTGTTTTATTTATTTATTTTCATTTTTGCATAAATCATAATGATTAAAATGAGAACGAGTAAATTCTTAATTATCATTAGTGTATTGATTAGGCGGTATTATAAATTAATAAGTATATAATACTTAGAATTATATTAAATATAATTACATTTACTTAGTGTAATGTCCAGTTGTTTCTTTCATTATAAATGTTACCATTGTCAAAGATTGAGATCATATTTTTTTGACAAAACACTAAAATAACTTTAGGTAAATGTTCATGAATGCCCAGGATGTTGGAAGATAAATAAAATCTGGAAGGAAAAGCAAAAGCATAAAGAAGCAGTTAAGCTGGTGAAATTGCTGGTAGAGAAAGACAAATCTTGGGAGAAAGGATTTAACCCCGAAACCCAAAAAGAAGAAGCAAAAGAAATTGATCCCACAATTTCCTTAGGATTAGGCAAAGGAAGTATGAACAAGGAAAAAAAACTCGTTGATCTATCAGAGGAAGAATTGGTCAAATTGCTGAAGAAAGACAAATTGCTGCCAGAGGGAGAATACCAACCTGAAGAATTGGTCGAATTGTTGGTGGAGAAATCATCTCACGGTCAACCTGAGACTAAAGTTTCATTGACTGAGATACCATTAGTGTTTGCAGCAAGCAATGGAATAACTGAGATTTTTGAAGAGATAATCGAACAAAATCCTCAAGCAATCCATTACGTAAATGATAAAGGGGAGAATGTATTGCATGTGGCGATTAAGTATCGTCAAAAAGAGATCTTCCAATGCATACAGAAGTATGAAATGTCGATGCCCAAGTTGGCTTCCAGGATTGACAATGATGGCAACACCATATTGCACCTTGTTGCCAACACGGAACTTTTTCGAGGTACCCGCCCTGGTCCTGCTCTCCAATTTCAGGAGGAGTTGGAATGGTTCGAGGTAATTCCCGTGTAATTTTATAAACTCACGACCATGAGAACTATGAAATCTCTAGCTAGCTATTTCAAATATTAGTTTGTTTGATTGTGTGCATGCATGAACTATGCAGCGGGTAAAAGACGTAATGCCAGACCACTATGCCATGCACCGTAACAAAACCAGGAAAATAACTGCAAGTGACCTCTTCGATGAAACTCATGCTGATCAACTTTTGAAAGCACAACAATGGATGAAAGAAACAGCTCAGTCATGCTCTACCCTCTCAATTCTCATGGCCACAGTTGTCTTTGCAGTTGCTTTCACCGTGCCTGGAGGTAACAACGATCAGGGGTTTCCCAATTTCCTTCACTCGCCTCTATTCTACGTTTTTTCTATAATTGATGTTGCCTCCTTGGCCTTCTCCTTGTCGTCGGTTGTGATGTTTCTCTCTATCCTCACGTCACCGTTTGAGTCCCATGATTTCCTTCGCGTACTTCCGACAAAGCTGATTGCTGGCTTCACCTTCCTATTCATCTCTGTGATAACAAGCATGGTTGCGTTCTCGGCTTCACTTTTGCTCATCATTCGTTTGGACAAGAAATGGACTGCCGCTCTCTATACTGCTGCTTTCTTTCCAGTCATTGTTTTAGCACTCATGCAATTTCCTTTCTATGCTTCACTTGTGGGTGATTTGAAGGACTACTGTAAGAAATTTAAGAAGATTTTTCCTAGGAAGAAGGACAAAGAGGGAGAGATAGTTTGATAATATCAGAGATTCTCTCTCTATATATATATATGTGTATGTCGTATCATGTAAAATAATTGGATGATCTTGGTGAGACAAATAACATATGTGTTATTTACAGTTCTAATACATGATTACGTTTTAGTCGCGTTCAAGACGGTGTTTAATATTTTGGTTAAGTTATATGTTCGTCTTTAGTCTTTTTTTCCCCTGTAAAGAACCCACCCTAACCATTCAAGCATTTCACCATTTTTCTAGACTAAACTCATCAAATTTTCTATCATGTCCCTATTAAGTTACGTATTTGAATCAATTATTTGGTGTCATGCATCATTTTGCGGTTAGTGGAAGACTGAAATTCTTTATGCTAATTTAGGGGATAGGGAGAATCAGTTAGGTCTAATTTAAATAAATGATCGATCGATGGAGGTGTTGGTGATTTTGGGATGGATAGATTTGAATGATTTAAGTTAGTGGAAGAATGAAATTATTTATACTAATTTGGGTGAGAGGGAGAATCGGTGAGGTATGATATAAGAAATGATCAATTGGTGGAGGTGTTGGTGATTTGGAGGAGGGGTAGAATCGTATGCTTTTGGTTATTCGCAGTTCTGGCACGTAATTACATTTTAGTCGCGTTCAGGACGGTCTTTAATATTTTGATTAAGTTATATGTCCGTCTTTAGTCTTTTTTTTCCCCTGTAAAGAACCCACCCTAACCATTAATCAAGCATTTTACCAATGTTCTAGACTAAACTCATCAAATTTTCTATCATGGCCCTGTTAAGTTATGTATTTGAATCAATTCTTTGGTGTTATGCATCATTTTGCGGATACTGAGAGGTCCATAGAGGAAATGACCAACGACGAAGACAACTTGCAAATGAAGAAACGGCCGAAAAAGACATACAACTTGCAAATGAAAAAATAGCCAAAATAAAAGGCATGACAGCTCTTCAACTACTAGCTTTAATGCCATCTGCCTAGAGGTGGTTAAGTACCCATAGTGGTTAGCCAATATTGTATCAGTTCCCAGGAAAGATGGAAGGGTGAGGATGTGTGTAGATTACCGGGACTTGAATAAGGCGTGCCTAAAATATGACTTCCTTTTGCCTTATCTAGACATTCTTGTGGATAATAGGGCATTATCAGCTATGTACTCTTTTGCATATGATTTTTTAGGGTACAATCATATCCTTATAGCGGAAGAAGATAAGCACAAGACAGCCTCCATCATATAATGAGGAACCTATTGCTACAAGGTGATGCCTTTTGGGTTGAAGAAAGCAAGGGCTACCTATCAACGAATGGATATCACCCCATTTCACGATCTGATGTATAAGGAAGTGGAGGTTTATGTTGACGACATGAATGTTAAGGTCGAGGCTAGAGAAGGCCACATGGCCGCACTATAAAAGTTCTGACACTAAGTGGGCAAGTATAACCTCAGGCTCAACCCCAAGAAGTGTATATTTAGGGTTATGTTTGAAAACTTGCTAGGGCATACAGTGGGGAAGAGAGGGATAGAAGTGGATCCGAGGAAGATCAAGGCAATAACAGAGATGCCCGCACCTAAAACTGATAAAGATTTAAGAGTGTTCATAAGGAAGATACAATACATCAGTAGGTTTATTACCAAATTAACCTCGGCATATGAGATGATTTTCAAGCTTCTCAGGAAGAATCAGCCGATGAAGTGGAATGAGCAATATCAAGAGGCATTTGAGAAAATCAAATAGTACATGATCAACCCACAAGTCCTAAAGCCACCAAGATCGGGCAAACCTCTGGTTTTATATTTGGCAGTAGAATCTGAAGCTCTGGGGGCAATACTAGTTCAAGAAGACGATGCTGTAGTAGAACATACAATGTAATATCTCAATAAAAATATGTTGCCACATGATACCCGATACCAAGAAGTGGAGAAGATCCATCTAGCAATATTATGGCCTTTAGAAAAATGCAACACTACTTTCAGTCGTATAAAGTAAAAGTAGTTATAAAGGAGAATCCATTGAGATATTTATCATCGGCACCCTCTTTGGTCGAGAAATTGGGAAGATGGCTGATCTTGTTGGCTGAGTTTGATATTGAGTATATCATCAAGAAGGTAATCAAGGGGCATGCAGTGGCGAAATTCCTGGTGCATCAACCAATTAAGAGGGACAAATTTGAGTTTGAGTTCTCAGATGAGGGAGTGAATGTTATAGCAATCAGGGCTAGTAGATGTATTTTGATAGAACTATAAACTATAAAGGCGTAGGAATTGGGTTTGTCTTGATAACCACAGGAGGAGACCTTACCTACGGCCAAAAGTCTCACCATCTCAGTCATCAATAATATAGTTGAATACGAAGCCTACATTTTTGGGTTGGAAGCACTTATAGCCCTGGGGGCGAAGAACGCCGAGATATATGGTTATTCAATGTTGGTAATTTGAAAAATACGGGGGATATTGGGAGTTGAAATAGGAAAAACTAAAGCCGTCTCTATTTCACCTTAAAGCTTTGTTGCAAAACATCATAGGATGTACATTCCAATATTTTCCCCCGAGAAGACAACCAGATGGTGGATGCCTTGGCTATGCTAGCTTCCACTTGATTGAAGTAGGGAATATCACAGGTATTGAGGTTAATAATAGAAAGCCCTGGTACCAATATTTTCTTTTGATTGATTGGGAAATCATATAAATTTCGTGAACTATGATACAATGTTGTAAGTTAATCAATAATAAAAGAAAAAATAAGACCCACGTGAAATTTACATTAGATAAATCAATAAAACTTAGTCTAATATTGAATTTTAATCCAAAGCGAATGATTAGCATTTATAGTCATTGAGAATTTTGACTTATAGGATGCATCATTTCACCTTTAAATTATAGCCTTTCATTGTTGAGAATTTTGAATCTCGACAATAAGAGGAACGAAAGAGAGATAAAGAGAGAAAAAAATGAGAAGGAGTTTTAATACAAGAGAGAGAAATTGTATTCCATCAATGAGTTTCAAGAGAAGACCATCTAGCCAATGACGTTGGGATTTACACTATTTTCGTATTTTGACCATAACTTTCTTATCTGATATCTGGTTTTAGATATTTAAGTTGCGTTAGAAAGAGGATTGAAAGATCTACAGCTTTGTAGTTAATGTCAAAGATAAATTCAAATCCGTTCATAGTCAAAATTCGATCACATTTTAAGTACCATGTGTCACGCTCTCATTGGCCCACTTGGATTTCTTTTGGATAATAAAACTTTGACCTACAATAGATTGTTCTTCTCATATACAAGTCCCCATAAATTAAACTATGACCTACAATTACAAAAATTATCGCACTTGGATGTTTATTTCATTTAAAGTCAAAATTTGAATCGTTTGACCATTTGACTTCAAAATTTTCAATATAATTTTAAAAAATATAATTTTAAAATTATAATTTTACACAAATATATAAATGATGGACCTACCACATTTTCAAATGATAAGGTGATTTAAATGTTGCTTTAACTTTCATTCTTAATTCTTTTTAACGTTCTATTTTTTTTTATGTTACACTCAAGAACTTCAATATATTCATGCCACTGTTTAATAGGGAAATTAATAGATCTAAATCAATTCATATTAATATATCAATATCAATTCTCAATTTTTTTGGAAACGTTGGAAACACCACCATCAAATCATCTGACTAAGGCTTAAGCGAAATATGTAAAATCTTCGATTGTCCCAGACTCTTACAAGAAATGTACTTCTAATTCAAACTCAAGAACTGGAAATCAAATCCTAAGCACTTATCCACATGTACAAGCCTGGAGGTCGGTGTCGCGTTAGTTAGTAATACGAGCTCACTCGTACATGATTCTTTGGCTTAGATATCATGAAAAAGTTTATGACTTTAACACAACCTAAAAACTAACTTATTGATGTGTTTACTTGATGGATTGTGCAATAAGGACGAGGAATGTGAAGGAAAGAAGTATTTACTTACTAAAAATTAAAATAGTAATGAGAATAGGAATGTGGGCCCTATTGAAAATATGGAATAAAGAATGAGAATCTCATACTCACTACCCTCCATGAGAATGTGATTCTCATTTCAATTATTGATGAGAAATTACAAGATTACCCCTAAAGTAATTAATCACTAAATTAATAATTAATTAATATTAATTTATAAATAATAAATAAAATTCCATTAATAATTAATAGGGAATGAAGAATTAAAATCGAATTCCCACCACCCTCATGGGAATGAGAATTCCTATTATTAATGAGAAATTACAAGATTACTCTTAAAGTAATTAATTACTAAATTAATAATTAATTAATATTAATTCATAAATAAAAACTAAGATTCTAATAATAATTAATAATGAATAATATAATAATATTTAATATTTAATATTTTAATAAAATATTAATTTAATAAAAGAGTAAATTAATATCTATGTAACTTCTGGTGACCCCGACGACTTGTACGTTACCAGATCCTGACGACTATTGTAGTTCAAAGGTATAATACTTGATATAAATCATGTTCGAGCAAGTATGTGCCCATAAAACGACATTCGAGACATTTAGAAGAATTCCTGAAATTTCGACGCAGAACTTAGCTTACGTCTCACATTGAACAACATTTAGTAATCAGGCTATAACTTTTTTCGTTGAATCTCTAATTTTTATGAATTTTTATATCGTCAAAAAAGATTAAACCGAGAGCTACAACTTCTGCGTTGAATGTTTTCCCAAATTCAGACTAGAAACGGGTCTAAAATTGTAATTTCCGCCGCAGCTACAGTAACTTCGAGAATAATGTAGATTTTTGAGTGATGTGGCTCAATCATGGCCACTCATTTACATGATTAAAATAAGCTCATTCTGCCTATAAAATGGCACTATTCCCCATCTTCATGAAGGCCAAAAATGTGAATAGTCAATGAGAGATCTTCAAATTTTCTCCTTCAATCCTCAAGCCATTTAAGTGCAACAAATGATGCTTTTCAAGTTTCTAGCACACAAAGTAAGCTTCTCACTTCCTTTCTTTATTTATTTATTAGTTTTGAACAAGGAAACTAGAGCCCAATTCACACCTTTTAAACCCTATAAATTGAGATTACTAAATTGAATTTTATTTGGTTATTAGCATATGTTTTGGAAAGTAACATGATGATATTATATTGGATTGAGGCATTTGTGTATGTGAATTTATAGGATGGGAAAAGTTGAATGTGCTTCTTGTTAGGGTTGGTGCTCCGAGTGCCAATCTGGATCGTATTTATGTCCGATTCATAAATACGACCAATTATAATTTCCATAATATTACTAATTTAATAGTAGCACCCTTGTCTTTTATACGTTTATTCGATCTAATTGTGATTAGTAATCTGATTACAATTAGATCGAAACTGAATCTGATTCAGTGATACGTGTATATTAGACAAAGACCTTAGGATTTACAATATAGTGCACAGTTACAACGTAGTTTGTAATTGACATTGGGAAGCGCGCTATTAGTTGTATATCCTTAAATAAAGTTTCTGGTCAAGATTTGCTAACACGGGTCGGTTAGTAAAATCCGCTTAGAGCAGTACATGTCGTATATCGTGACTTGGTCCGATGGTTTATCCCAGTGAACCATGAGTCTCGAGAGACTAGTATAGACATGTAGGTGTTTATTTGATAAGACACTGAATGACTCAATGACGGTTTCCTAATAGACGGTACACCAACATCAATAGGAACCTTCTCGAGTTGAGCGAGCATAGTGGTCTTTCGACTTGAGATACCATTGTGGATATATGAGCTATCATCCACACTTTGATGGCAGTCACGTCAATGATCTAGTCATGATCAGACCTCCGCCTGTTCGTTGGGTGTGGACTGATGCTCATGATATCCTGTGCGTATAAAGATAGGATCCGTCAGTCAGGGCATAGGCATCCAGCACGTGTTTACGATCTAGTAAATTCATGGCCGTGGTATAACATCGGAAATCAGTTCCGAGTGTTATTTCATGATCATAAATTGAAAGTCGACTGTATTATACTGAACGAATTTGACGTTTTGATCTATATCTCATGTATAATACGGATAGCATGTGACGGATGGATTATACATATGCTATGACCTCGGCTTGGATAATGTAGCGAGATTATTCGTGGTCGTCATAATCCATGAGTGGGTGGATACTGGACACGAAATTGGATTTCGTGATGGATAGACCTAAACTTAGAGAGTCCCACAATTTGAAGTGTACTCGTTGAGCACTTGGACAACGCGATATGAATAATACAGATTAAATGAGTTAATTCGGATCGTTTAATCGGTTAAACGATAATACATGCATTAATGGATTTTGTCCGCTAATAATTATTGTGTATTTGTATTTGATACATAATACGATTAGATACACATTAATTATTCGTCAAATGAGATTTTGACACATGCCATTAATATATGTATTTATTATTTATTGTAAATAAAAATACATATATAATAATAATTACATTAATTAATTATTTAGATATTTAAATTATTAATTAATAATCTTTTTCCATTAATGTAATGGAATTTGTCTAGTTATTATTGGTGCACATGGCATGGCTTTAATTACACTTTATTATGTCCTAATTTGATTTGCTAATATAAAGTGTAAATGCTTTTAATTTGATTAAAATTTGAAAAAGACCAAAATGCCCCTTCCCCAATTTCGTCCCTAGCCATATATTTAAAGGGGAAAATTATTTTCTTCAACCTTATCACTTATTCCATGGACAAATGAGAGAGAAAGAAAATCCCTAGGATTTTTTTCATTAAATCCATGAAGAAAAAGAAGGAAAATCAAGAAAAAAGTTTGGGATTTCAAGTGATTAAAAGATAATCAACTTAACCCTAAGATTATAAATTTGATTTCTTATTTCTTGATGACTTAGAAATGTTCTAGGGTTCCTTTTAATTCTGAAAATTAGGGCTTTAGATTGTGGTTGATGTATTGGAAGTGTTGATGCATGTGTGAGGTAGATTTGGGTAAAATTAGTATAATTTGTATCCAAATTTTCATTTGATGATGAGTTGCTATTCTAGATTATTTTGACCACTCTTATGGCACCTAGAATTGTCTTGAGTTGTTCATATTTCGTGACTTTGATTAATGTATTGATTAATTTGATTAATCTTGAAATTTTTGGATTTAAAGCATAATAATTAGGAATTTCGGTTTGCTGATCAGATTATGTAAAACTGGAAATTCTCTGATGTTCTTGATATGTTATGAATGTACTGGATGTGTTTTGGGAGTTGGAATATTTTTCGGAAAGTGTTTCCGAGTTGAAATAAGCGAAAATGGCCAAAAACAGCGTTATCGGTGGATTTTGAGCCAACTGGGTGACGGCTGTCCAAACAGTGAATCCGTCATGGTTCGGGCAGCCCATGAACTGCCCCGACACTATTGGAGCTGACTTGGGTAGTTTCCATAAGTTTCGGGTAGTCGGTTCGGTCAAAAACGCATTTTGCGTCATTTTGCTGAAAATCGATTTTCGTAAATGTTTCGCGAAGTTTCAACTATGTTTATGTTAATATTTGATATTAAATAAATAGGTTTAGGTGAAATATGAATAAATTATTCATATTAGATATTGAATAATTTATTCGGTATTTTGAAAAAAATTTAAAATACGATTCCGCCTGACCCACGCTTCCACTGCGCCCAATGCCCAAAACCCCAACACTTCTTGTGTTTATGATATTGATAAATTGGTACATAAAGTGGGGTTAAATATGTCTCTTGCGCATACATTGTGTAGTTAAAGTGATACTTATATGAAGATTTTAGTGTGGGAAGTATGGTGAAGCAAATTAGTCTTGGAAAAGATGATGTTAGGCCCTAAAATTGGCCTCACATTGCGACGCCAAGCACCACTGGTCGCGACGCATTTTGGAAAAATAAGGCCAAATTCGATTCCGTCTTGTGCGCCTTGTGACGCGAACCAAAAATTCGGCCAATGCCTCAACTTTTCCAGGTCGTGTCGCGACGTGCAAGTCTGTGCGTCGCGACGTGAGACCATTTCACAGGATAAATTTTTTATCCATTTCAGTTTTAACCCAGAACATTCGAGACCACTCGAAGGGCTTCGTATCATTTTATATACATGTCAATTACCATAACACAAATGTAGAACATTGTATAATGATGATAATTGTGGAATGTATCCTACGACATGAATTGTAATCAAATTGTCATTTGGAGGGTTATCACAGGAACCACAAAACATTTCAACAAAGTGATGCTATGCTAGCAGAACTTCAAATCAGTGAGTGGACCTCTTTTCTCAAACTGATTTTATTTATCAAGTTTTGAATTCAGACTTACTTTTTAAAGCATATAGGGTGTTAGACAGAATTTTTATCACATATGCTTTTCATACAATGATATTTCAGAAAGATTTTTTTTACAGCGCATGGGTTTTTAGATTTTTAGAAGCATGGGGAAAAACCCACCTCAGTATGTAACTTATAGAATTGAATGATGACATGTGCACATGTAGAGGACTGGGGGACGGCGATATGTAACACCCCAAGGTCATGGATTTGCACTCCTGACTCTAGTTAGGAGTATGGGGGACATCGATACATAACCCCCCCATACGTCAGATTTTCAGAGACAAATACAGATTTCAGAAAAAAGTTTTCAGTTATAGGTCTTCAGAACCAGATTTTCAAAAGCGGATTTCATAAATAGATTCCAGAGTGAAGTTTTCTAGAAAGAAAAGTTTTCAGAAACACTAGTTTTATAAAAAAACTCTCAGAAAAGATTTCCATAGAGGTTTTCAGAAAGAGAATTGCTTTTAGGAAAGATAAGTTTTCAGAAAAAAATCGAATTGATTTCTAAAACATAAGTTCTTAAAGTATTTCAGTTTTAATTATAAAAACCATCCACTCACTTAGATCGTTCAAACGATCTAATCCCCCCCAGTGTTTTATTTTACAGGTTCATGGACGACGAGCTCGAGAGGATAAATACTGATTGCAGTCACTAGAGGGTTTGGTCCACCAGGTCGAGTCAGAGTTCAGTCCAGTCAGTGACAGAGAATATCATGTAGCATGTAGTTTATTTAGTAACAAAATAAGAATACGCATGTAAAGAGTTATAAATGTTCAATACTAAAGTTGTAATGTATCTTTAATTTTTGTATATATTTTGAAAAGCATTGTGCATTCATGAGATCGAGTTGGGCATCATATTGTGCATGAGTTTATACATCACATGAGTTTTATATTGTTAGAAAGTCAGAGGCTCAAGGGGATAATATAGCCTATTCCCTGCCGATAGAATCCCCCAGATTGGGAAAATAAATAGTAGAGTCCCATGAACAGGTACGTAAAGGAGTGGAAAAAGAAAGATATAAGAAAAGTAAGAAAAGATATATATAGATACTCAAGCAACCAAGAGACAGTAAGTGGGAAAGATACAAGAGTAGATGATAAAGAGAATACTAGAAATTGTAATAGTAAGAAGGGATACAGCAAGTCTGAGTAAGAGTAAGAATGAAAATTAGACCTATATAAATTTTCCTAATTTTCAAAATAATCTTCCCATCCCTAAAAAAAATTCCTTCAATATACATCAATAAGTATGGAATACCTTGTATAGATGACAAGTCCTCCGACTGGTAAAAGAATAGTAAGAAACATAAGAAATGGGGATAAATCAAAGTTAGACATGAAATCCCGAGGAGTTAAAGATGTTAAAAAAGAGTACAAATTTCTGAACCCAGACATACAAATAAGTAAAAGAAAGATGTGAGCAGAAATGATTACATTACCTTACCCTAAGAAACCTGATATAGATACAACACTAAACTACACAGATTCTAACCTCTCGGTATAGCAGTTATAGAAGTCGTTCTAATAAAACATATCTCATACCTACTTTATATAAATGATGGATTCTACCAGGACACAAGTATTAGAACAAGGAAGCCAACACCCATCAAGATATAGACTTCTTTCCCACCTTATACCAGTACTAGGAAGAGATAACGGTAACGAAGTTCGATAAGAATTTATCCAGAGTAAGAGATAGAAAGTACCGAATGATAGAACACCCAGATGAAAAACTAAGAAAGTTTTAAGGGGTGGAAAAGAAAAGACTTAACCTAAGCTAAGAAAAGAAAGAACACATAACTAGGGAGAAACCCATAGATCAGCCATATACCAGTAGGAGTTCACATGAGCTCAAAAAGAATAGGCTTATGAGATGAGAAACATTGAGAACTTAACAGAAAAGTACTAGTACAGATAGAAAGATCAGATGGTAAAGTTACAACCCGTAATTAGAATAGAAAACAAAGATCTTGGAATTAGCCAGAAGAGTGAACCACCATTAGGCTCAATAGCACGGCTTGGGGTCAAGAGGTAGATTATGAAAACAGTAAAAAGGAAATAGAAAATGACGAGAGAATTCAGTACGTATAGTGACAAGATAATGTAACATGGAAACAATAATGTAAAAGAAGACCTCGGAGTGATTAATCAAGATTAGGAAACTGTAAGACATGGAATAGTAAATACAGCTTCTAGTAGTATGAATGATAATTCTTCCTTCCAATAACTCTACTTCAGTAAGTGTTTAGCCACTCAATCAGGAGTTGGAAGTATATGTATAACCCTCGACTTATAGTTTAGCAAGGATTTGAATAAGTATGTAAAAGGCGTGGGATATGATGGACGAATCATGAAATAACTAGATAGTTGAACAAAAGAACAGATAAATCCCAAAAAATATAAGGTTCCAAAAGAGTAAGGAATTAAAGTAAACAAAGTATAGCAACACAGAATTAAGATACTTGACTTATACATAGTTTCCCATTGCTTAAACACCGAACTTATTTCAGATTAATACAAGTATAGTATCCAAGCCAAAGAATTGGTAGTGATGCAGTAACATGTACTAATATATAGAGTTTCCAAGGAATTGCGGACTTAATAGATCCAAGAAAACGAGATAAGGAGGGAAGTCAAGTAATAAAGCAAGATTTAGAAAATCATAATAACAGTGGGAGTACGATAGGGGTTTGAGAGAACATGAGCCTTATGGAGATTTTTTGACATGAATCCAACAACTCAAGGAACATTAGATCCTTTGCAATTGCCAACAGGCCCAATCACACGCCAAAGAGCTAAGAAGATCAGAGACGCAATGGCGGGGCTAGCGCAGAATGCCATGGTCGAGTGTGACAGACAACTCCGGGGCATATTGGCGTCACATGAGGGCTTCAATGGAGTGGGTCCAAAGCTATTTCACTTGACCCAAGTCATACCAGAGTAACGCACCAGCAATCTTGAAGCCGAGTATATTTTTAACGGATCAAGCCGATTCAAGCCCGACACTAAATATTCGGCCAAGACAAGACTTATTGGACTTTATGACACATCATTATGCCTTTATACATGGAATCCACGAATTTGGAGGACTTTTGGTGCAAGGAAACAACTTTAGAAAAATTTGGAAAAGTTTTCCACATTTGTTGACTTTTATGATTTTGTGTTTTTACTTTAGACTTTTTTGGCAAAGTTATTTATTAAGTCTTTGTTTGTTATTGATTAAGTCTTTGTTTCTTTTGACTTTGTGTTTGTTATTAAATGTCTATTAAGGGCATGGCCATTTAATAGCCATTAGTTAGCAACTTAGGGTGTTTTGGTCATTTTGCACCCATTAGGGTTTATTTCATTGTACTATTTAAACTCATTTCATCTTAATGAGAAGCTAATCACCAAATTTCGAAATTCATCTCCATTGAGAGCTTGGCTTTGTCCAAAATTGCTTAAGGGAGGGATTCCCCTTATTTCATGCAATCGACTTATCTAAGGCGTGGCAACCTTAGTGGCGTCTCCGTGCTAGCAGAACACTTCAAGGAATCATCTTAAGGGTTCTCAAAGACAAGTTCTTTGTGGGTCTTCTTTGTGGCCTTGGAACGGTTTTGTTCCTACAAAATCAAATTCGCGGTTCTTGGGGTTCTGTCCGCTGCGAGGGGTTTGCTTGGCCTAATCCTCCAAGTAAGTTCCGCGTCATTTTAGTAGGAGATATTATGATTAATAGCCAGAGGTAAAATTATTAATAAGTTGGAAAGATAATTAAATGTGAGAGCTAACACTAGATATGTAGATAAGAGAAACCTAGGCTCGTGGATAAATAGCATGTGCAATGGCAGCATGGGTAATTAGCGAGAATACCGCAACTAGAAAACTTCAGGATAAGCCCCACCCTCCCAGCCCTCATCAAATAACAGTAATAATGTGGACCTCAATATTCGCCTTGAGATACTCTTAGAAACAAGGGTGTGTGCAGTGAAAGGAGATCAAATGTAAAGCCTTTGAATACAATACAAGAGTAGAGTGGAAAAGGGAAATAGCCCTATAGATGAAGCGATGAAGAGATAAAATATTAGTTTAGTAGTAGCAGAGAAATAAAAGAATAAAGTTAGACATGAATATGAGCGTACAAGAGATTATATCCGTCTGGTAAGGCGACAGAGACATAGATCACAAACTTCCAGGTATATGATAAGATCATGAGAGAAGACAAGAAGGTTAATAAGTCAAGGGTTTGGAAGTAGAACTGTTAAGGTGTAGCGACAATAGTAAAGAATATTGAGTAAGTAATGACAAAAGGGCACAACATCAAATATTTCTCAATATTGGAATAAAACTAAAGCTCTATTGCGTTTGAACTCATTTAATTCATACGAAGTAATTAGCTACAGTTAAAATAGACCTAGCCACCACAAAATGGGCTGGCATTAGCCACGGACATAGGGGGTTTAGTAAATGTGCAGTATTGAGTGGAACCGATGAGATAAGTCCACTTTAGTAATTCATATGGAGGGATTTTATATAGACCTTAGATTCAATAGCATAAGATCTCACTTTAGGGATTTCCTTACAGGATTGGAAAATACCAGTCAGACATGGGT
>SKCR01044633.1:0-47359 GCA_019454045.1 Zanthoxylum bungeanum
TAATCAGTTTTATTTACAAATTATAGTGATAATAATATTTGGGTCTTTATTATTTATGATTTTTTTAAAAAAAAAATTAGTAAAAATAAAGATGATTTATTCGTTTATATCAAAAATTAGAGTAATAATAAAATTTGTGCAAGTAATAAGTTGATGGACATGAGAATTGGATAAAGACTTGTATCAGAGTATACACCAGCTGAGCTGAGCTGGTGCGCTTTGGTAATCATATTTTGTCATTTAATAGAGTAAATATGCTTATGTGGGTTTTATTGGTTGAATGAGTCTTAAAATATTTAATTTAAAATTTTTTCAAAATTATTATAAGACTCATTTGAATACACCTATTTTATCAATGGCCAAGATTTAGTTATCTAGATTCCGTTATACAATTAACTTGTTAATCCACTTTTGTTACATTATTAACATATGCTCTGTTCTTTGTAGTTGTTTTTGCTTTAAATTAAGGAATGTCTAAATCTCTTTTTATTTAAATTCTAAATTAAATATATTATTTTAGTCTTAAATCTATGACTTCTCAATTCCACGGTAAGAATTAAGACAATTAGACTATCTGTTGAGGAATCTAATTTTGAGGCGTGCATTACATTTTCTTAGAATAATATTTGTCTTCACTATATGTTATATGCGTTACAGACAAATTCACCCTATGATACAATAAAATTTTAGAGATACAACATAGTACTTTATTGAATCTCTACTTGATAACTTATAGGATAAAATTATTATGTCATATAAAAAAAATCATGTCCTATATATAGGCAGTTAAAGATTGATTTCAAAAGACATGACATTGAAGCAACCACGGTTCATTTCCTCAAAGTAGTTTTTTTTTTTTTTATAATTTGTAAATTTATTTTTAAAGATAAAATGTTGCAAGTTGCATCATTTATATCCCTATATAATTATATTTTGACCCAATAAAATAATTTTTTACTATTTATATCTCATATTTTATTTTAATAAATTATATCCCACATATTATAAATAAAAAATAAAAAATAATGAAAATAAATATTTATTTATAAATTTAATTATTAACTTGGGAACACTAAAAGTTAAAAATAATTATGTATTTTCTAGCACGGGGATCCGTACTTTGTGCAAATTAAGTATATCTTTAATTATAATTTAATATCATAACATAATGTTATATTAGGTTTAACCTTGTAAAAATTTCGGATCTCATCGATTTTATAATTTAAATGAGACAATTTGATTTATTTACATTTAATATATATATATATATATATATATATATATATATATATATAATATATATATATATATATAATATATATATATATATATATATATATTATATATATATATATATATCATGTTTATTTGTCTTGTAATTGTCAAATAATATTTCTTATTCACATTATATTTTCTATATCCTCTTTATCTTTCATTTGATATCATATCCACACCTATAAAAAAAATGCTTAATTTTATTTTGAATTGAATTCTAATAAAATTTAATGTAATTTATTCAATTTAAGTTAAATTTTCTTATCTAACTTCAAATTTTGATCAATCCAAATTCATTTTTAAATAACTAATAATTAGAGTCTGTATGTTGAAACCTAACAGATAATAAAAAAAAATATAAAAAAAACTTATATAAATAATTTAAAGTTCATATTAATTTTACAAAAACTAATAGTCAGAGTCGGCATCCTGAAACATAATAAATAACAAAAAGATAAGGAGACATATGATCACCTTGTCGCAAACCACGACCCCCGAAGAAAAAACCATTCAACTCCCCATTAATAGACACAGAAAACACAATAGAAGTCACACACTCTCGAATCCAGCCCACCATCCTCTCAGGAAAACCAAAAGTCTGCAAAACCTCAACCACAAAATCCCAACGGACAATATCATAAGCTTTCATCAAATCAATCTTAAGAGCACATCTTGGGGTTCCACCACTCCGATGATAATTCCTCACTAGTTCCTGGCATAATAAAATGTTATCGCAAATACTCGTTTATTACGGATGGTGAAACCATCTTATGATAATAAATGGCTTCACCTCTCATGGCACATGCCCGATGACATCTTCTGATGGTCTTATATTGTTTGTAGCCCTTTTGGCTCTTCTGTTATGAGGGTCTATCATCTCTAGTTGTCTGCGATATGCCCATTTACTTTTGTATATTTTGGTTAATATACTTACTTATATCCATAATTTGTAATTTTATAATTTATAATAAAAATTAATTTTAGGGATATTTTAATTTTTGTAATTTAATAAAAAATAAAAATTGCATAGATTAGATACCAAATAATGCGGTGAGAATGTTTTAAATTTTGTTAACTTATATATATATATATATATATATATATATAATATATATATATTATTTGTGATATTATTCAAAAAATTATCAGATAGTGTAGTATGTTTTCTTGTTATAACAATGTTTTATTTTTAGTTTTATTAATTTAGTTTTATAATTTAATAGTATTTCTTATTTTAATAGGATAATATAATATGTTTTCTTATTATAATAAGATTATTATTTTTAGACTTATTAATTTAATTTTATAATTTTATAATATTTCTTATTTTAATAAGATTGTAAAATATATATTCTTATTATAATAAAATTATTATAAAATTATAAAATATATTTTTATTGTAATATATTTTTATTATTAATTTAATTTTATAATGAGTTCTCATGTGACGGGATAAAAAGGCATAAAAATGTTAATTTTTATATGTATACATGTTTGCTTTTACTTTATAATAATAAATACAAAATTTTATTAATTAATATAATTATTTTTATAATACATTTAATTTATTATTTCATCTTTAAAAATTAACACGGAATAATAATTTTTTAATGTAAATATGATGTTAGTTCAGAGGTGAAATGTTAGTTGTTGAGATGGGTGTATAATTTATTGCAAAATTTCAAACAGTGGGTTGGAGATGGATGTAAAATTTGGTGCAAATCTTACACCAAACCCACAAATAGCATTGGGGTTGCTCTAAGAATCCATTGTCATGGCAAAAAGAGTCATAATACTCCTCATGTCTTCAGATCTTATTATCGTGACAATAGGCGTTAGAATGCTCCTTACTTCTTCAAGTCTCATCGTCACGACAATGGGAGTATGAATGCTCCATGTGTCAAAGTCTCATTGTCGCGACAATATTTAAGATATTCATATTATCTAATATCTTTCATTGATAAAATAAAGATAAGATGTGCAATGTGTTGTCTGAATTCAACAACACTATCATTCGGGGATAATTGAGTTAGATGTGCAATGTTATTCCTTGCCCTATTGTTTTTCATTTTTAATATTTCATTAAGGGAAAATTATGACTTATTGTTTTTATATTTTTTTCTTTACTGATCAAATATAAAATTATCGGAATATAATACTTCTATTTTCTAATAGTTTTACTAATTTCTCTCTTAGATTGGATCTTTTTTGTTTAAAATTTGCAGAAGTTTTTAAAAGTCAATTTTTTTTTTCATTTTTTTTTATATATATATAATTTCCTTTCATAAAATTAAGTGTGTGTTTAAATTTACTGACAATAAGAATCTGCCAATACAGTTGCGACCATAGATAGGGATTAGGCAAATGATCCATTGCTTTTTATTTACACAATCAAATATATATAGATTTTGATCTTTTATAGTTTCCTCATTGCTACGTTTCCCTTTTTCTATTTTCCCCCCTCCAATGATTTGAAAAGCATAATGATAATTTCCATATTGCAAGGCATCAAAAAGAAAAAGAAGAAAGAAATCCAAATTGTAAGGAACCAACAATTGATTTTCTTGGTCTATAAAATTGTTAACTAAATTTTTTTTTTTTTTTTTTTGGGTAAATGAATATTTAGATGTTTGTGTATCAAAGCTTTATATTCTATCTCTAAAAAAAAAAAGAAGTTTTATGATTAGTTTTTTGGGGTCTTTTTATTGGTGTATGTGTTTAATCGAATTGGCTGCTTTGTTTTTTTTTGCGACAAAATTAATTGAATGCAATTGAGTGCCGAAATATTTAGATTAAGTGAAATCAACCAAAAATATGATTGAATGAAACCCAATACAAAACAAATGTTTTGAAAAATCAAGGCCATATCATTCACGGTGGTTGCCATATTTTCGTAATAAGCTTTGTTAAGTCACTTCATTTAACTATCACCAATTAAAGTTTCAAATAATTAATTATTTGAAACCATCTATCTATTAATTATTATATAACCGTTCCAAAAAAAATAATAATCTATTATAACCATTTCTAGGACTAGAATGCATACTTGGTAATTATTTTTTGGGTTATTATTATTTCAATATTTCATAAATTTAAAAATAACAAATGAGTAAAAAAAAAAAGGATTGAAGTGTAATATTTTATTATTATATCTTTACAAAATCTTTCATGTTCTTTTTGAATCGTTGGAAATCCCGCCACAAAATCACCACTTTCAAGCTTAAGCGAAACAGGTAAAACCTCCGGCTGTCTTAGACTCTTACAAGAAACGCACTAACTGAATTCGAATTCAGGACCTTAATGTGAGATATTGAGTCATATTTATGTTAATAAAATCTTTCATTGCACTATTTATGTTAAAAAAAAATTATACCAAGATGTGAGGTTTTATAAAATTATAAATAATAAAATGTGAAATTTTGTAAATATATAATAATACTTTTTTATTACTTTAACTGTTTTAGAATGGGGCTCTTGGCCCAGTGGTGAGCTTGTGCTCTCCCATTTTGGAGAGCACGGGTTCGACTCTTAATGAGAGTAGTTAATTCTCTCCAAGAGTGAGAGTAGAATTCTCCCCATATTGAGTGAGAGTAGATATTTCGTCTCTAGTAGACGTAGAATTCTGGATGTGCTATAAATGTTTATATTCAATATTCCAGTAGATTTCAGATTATATATCTGTAGAGTTGTAATCAAAAAAAAAAAAAATGGGGCTGATATTATATTTATATTATTATTATTATTATAATTATATAAAACCCAATCTCCTGTTTATCTTGACTTTGTATTCGGTAAAAATCGTTGGGGCCACATTTATATTCAGTGGGGAAGCAACGGTCAAATTTTCGTGAATTGTAATCTCGTGACCGTTGGAGACTGTTTCTTTCTGTTGCTCAAATGAAAGAGCCAGACCGAGCCAAATCAATTGTTGCTGAATCTTAAGTCCATTTCAGATAAAATGAAAAATAATTCAATCCCATGAAGAGTATTTTTATTTATTTTTATATAAATAATTAATCATCATCTTTCCTAATATTCGAATTTAAGTGATCTAACATTATTAAAATATTTGAAAATCAATTCGACTGTATCCTTTGAATCAATCTCATAGAGTTAATTCAACAAATGACTCATCTCATTCATTCATTCTACTGTTCCTGATATTGAATACATACATCAATGCTTGAATCTTACACAATGAATTTGCATCACTCAATAAAGAAAACATATTCAATACTTAGGCTCTGAAGTTCCACTCCACATAGTGCTAAAATTCCATATTCAAGTGTCTTGTATTTAAAAAAAAAAAAAAAAACTGGAGAACTCAGCAGTCAATGGAAATGCAGTTTTGGCCAAGGGTTTTACTGTCGGTTTGGTTGACAAACGGATCGATCTTGACCCAGACAAGAGAGAAGACAGAAGCCAAAAGCACTGACCATAAAACAACAATGGTTGGAGTTCTGTTTTGGCGACCCATGAGACCCTTGAGGAATGGATATAAATGAACAATCACCCAAAATGCGAAGAACACTTTGCCGAAAAGTGGTCCCCATGCTTCATATCCTTTGTTCAATGCATCAGAGAAACCAGCAACAACACCTACCATGTTGACAATGATAAGACTTGTTGGGGGAATCAGAAGTGTTGTCCATTTGATGATGTAGAGATCCCCGAATTCTGAATCATCTGCTGCTTTTGCTGTGACAGTGAAGTTGGTGTCAAGGCCTGCCAGCATTTTCAGAATTCCTTGGAATACTGCAAAGAGATGAGCTGAAACACCTCCAATCACCCAAAACTGCTCGTTACGCCACAAGTCCTCAATGGTGACTCCACTCCATCGTAGTTCAAGAACACTGGTTGCAATGATGGAGAGGAAGAGACCAAGAAAAAGGGCGCTTGCCAGGTTTGAGAGCTGAACCAATTGAAGAAAAAATTATGAAGTGAGTTCTTTACTTAAAGCTAACTATACAAGTGTAAAGGAATGTTAAGGAAATTACCGTTGGTATAATGAATTTTCCAGTGAGAAGGCAAATGGCAGGCAATGAACAATAGGCAACAAGAGGGAGAGACGTAAATGGGTAGACAATGGTGTTTATATACGCCAGTCTTTGCAATAATTTGAGACGACCTCCTCCAAAACCATACCAGAGGGGACAGTGTCTGCTCAGGAAAATCTCCACAGACCCAAGAGCCCATCGAAGAACCTGATGAAGTCGATCAGAAAGGTTGATGGGGGCAGATCCTTTGAAAGCAGGCCTTAAGGGCATGCAGTAAAGTGACCTCCATCCTCTGCAATGCATCTTGAAACCTGTTAAGATATCCTCAGTGACCGACCCATATATCCAACCAATCTGAGAAAAACAGAAGATAGAAACCAAAGATCTGAATTAGGTCAGTAAGTGGGCGAAAAAGGGTTTGAGTTGAGACTATTAAGCACTTGTAATGCCTGAGTATTGTTTATAAGAAATGTAGTAAAAACAAATGAAGCTCCACCTCTTTTCCCCATTCGGTTTTCTCTTCATAGCCACAGCTTATGACATGAATTGCTTCCTTGATAAGCGTTGAGGGATTGGCAGATTCAGGAACTCCCCCATTTTCCAGTAGTGTAGACTCGATGAAGACAGAAGATGAGCCAAAAGTCTTCTCAAAACTCATCTGAGATATCAGCATTGACCTCTCATAGTCATCATAATCTGCAGGAGAGAGACCAAGCATACACTATTAAGAAAGAACTCAGTCAACTATTATCCTAACTTTAATTGCCTACACAATTCGGACTTACTATCAATTTCCTTGAGGTTAAAGATAGCAGCATCTAGTTCTTCACGTTTTGCGTCTCGGTAAGCCTCTGAGAGATCCTTAGTGGGCTTCTTAGAGGGGCAGCAACAGGAGCAGCAACCACACCATGAGCAAGATGAGGAAGTCTTGGGTAAGGTGGGCATTGTAGGAGGTCCATAGCCATAGAGTGCTTGTCTATTGAACATACAACCTGTCCCCACATACATAGGTCCTTGAATTCCATCCAGTCCTTTCATATTAACCTGAGATTAAAACCAAAGAATAATTGGGAGTAAGAAGGCTCGAAACTCAGCTATTCTCACAGTTTTCAAGATATTATTTTGCTTCTAAATTCTCAAAATTGAATTTATACATATAAGATGCAATTTATACCCGATATGAAAACTAGCGAACATTACTGAGGAGATTGAATTAGATTAAGCTTACATCGAAAAAAACTATGTTGCGATTGGCATATCTATCACTCTTATCAATGCCATCAAATCTCTGAGGGAACTGCACATAGCATACATCTCGACCAACTTGTGGGTCCATCATGAAGCACATTGCCTCTCGAACTGCCTTACTATTGTTAACATAGTGATCACAATCAAGATTGAGGATGTAAGGAGCATTAGTGAGAACCGCAGATACCCTCACCTGTGCAAAAGCCATTCATTGCATTATTAATATAACATTAAAGTACTTTTGAGTATTAGTAATCTTAAACTGAGTGCACATACCAGAGCATTTTCTGCCCCAGCTTTTTTGTGGTGTTGATAGCCAGGTCTCTTCTCTCTGGAAACATATACCAGTCGAGGAAGTTCATTTCCCTCAATGTCACGGGCACCACTGTGTCCAAGGAAAACCTGAAATGTGCAAAAAAGTGATTGTGTCAAAGTTTAACCTGATAATGTTGTGCAGTTATTTGCAAGGAAAATATGTATGTACATATCAATGCATATAAACTGATATCTGATGCATGCTTAAGTGATCTCGGGAAAGGATACAAGAAATAGTTAAAGCCCTACAAAGGAAATACAAAGATTTTCAAAATATCTGGAACTTTAACTGCTGGATAAATTTACAGATTCAAATTATTCTAAAACAAATCTACAAATATGTTTCCATTGTTTCTAGAAACAACCAAAACAGTCATCAGTCAATTGTCTCAATCTTCAAATGCTTAAATTCCACACTATTGCTGCGGTCCAATTTGGTTAATCTTCGTAAATTTAATGCAGACACTCTTCACCTTGAAAGCATGAAGGTATCCTTAAAACAATTGGTGCTGCCCTTTAGTAATCGGATTTCAGCATTGATAAAAATTACATGATTCTTATTTAATTAGTACTGTATATAAATAACTAAAACAAAAGATAGACAGTTCAACCTGAATCATGCCAGGGTGGTCACGAGTGTTATTTCCTGGCCAAGGTGTTCCATCTTGCATAGTCCATCCTTCTTCAGGTGTTTTTTGAGCCTTTGCTACTAAAGCATTAATTCTGACTTTGTACTCTTCATAATCTCTCTGTAACCAAAAATAAAAAGAAGACATAATAAGGCTGCTGTCCCCTTGTTAATAAGTCTTATTCTAATAGTGAAGTGGCCTGAGCATTCAACACTTGTGACCAGATTTAGCCTCAAATGCTTACTTTCATGGCCCTACGCTCTTTCACAAAAGAAGGTTGAATTTTGTCCTTCAAGTAATCAATCTTCTGTGAGAAGTAGAACTCAGGTACCCGGGGTTCAATCGAGAACTTTTTGCAGAACGGAACCCATTTCCTAGCAAAGTCAGCTGTTTCTACGAGAGATTCAAATGTAAGCATGGCAGCACCATCATCAGATAAATAGCAGGAGACTTTGTCCACAGGGTAGTCCAAAGCAAGGATGGAGAGCACCGTGTTGGCGGTGATCAATGGAGGTTCTTTCAATGGGTCAACTGTACTCACAAAAAAATCCACAGCAGCAAGCTCAGAGGGTTCACCCTCTCTTTCAAACCTGGCATGCCAAAGAAATAGAACCATGTTATCTACAAATTCAACATGAAACCAGCTAGGTTTATTGAAAATATTTGTTTTATGCTAAGAACTGATAGCTCTCACACTAACTACTGCAGACAATGTGTCCGAAAGCTTTTCATTCAAGAAAGCGTGTACCTTGCAGAGAGTCTGTCAATATATGTTTCCCTATCAATGGGAGACCATTTAGGGAATTGATCCAACACCCAAGAAAAAGCAAACCAGATCTCACAAATGACAGAAGTAAGCCATAGACCATAAGCACTATCAACTGGATGTGTCACTCGGTAATGGAAGAAAAGACCCAGAATGATTAGTCGCATTATAATCACAGTTCTGTATGGTCCGAGTTTGCTTTTTGGAATTGGAATAACAATAGAAAGTGGCTGTGCAGCCTCTGGGGACCTGGAAAAAACAAACATGAATCTCAAGTAAGAACATAGATTTGATTAAAAACCTTAGCAAGTCAAACTGCTGAAACAATACACTAGAAGATAACGAAAGCGTAGAAAACTAATACTGCACAGAAGCGGTTCAAATGTTTCCTTGGAGAATAGTTTCACACTTTAACTTTGTGATTTTATCACCAATCAATATTGAACATATACCATACTTATGACACAAGTGTACAACCCGAGAGGTAAGATAGTGGAAACAAAAACAAAAAACAAAATCCCAGCTATTAATACTAATTTAATTCCATGCGGCATTTTAGCTATATACTCACTGCTGATTCTCTTCCATCTGCTGCGCAGGTGGAACTTCAGCCTCTTTTTCAACCTTAGCCACAGTCTTTTTCTTCTTATTCTTTTTGTCCTTCCAACTCTCCACTCTATTTTTCCAAATTGGATTCCCCGATTCATCATTATATTCTTCATGAAAACACGAGAGGAGACAATCAGTAATGATTGATTAATGAAACAGCAGATTATACAATCCATAATGACTTATTAATGTGACAAATATGAAGCAATAAATCAGAGAGACTTACCGCTATCCACCGTAGATACACTACTTACATGTCTAGCATGAATTACAGTGTTCTGTATAAACCAAGATATATGGAATACTGTTAGGAATGTTATATTCTGGAACTCAGTACGTAAACAGCTAGCAAGAATTAGAGGCAATATGCAGACAATCATACCTCAGAACTACCAAGGTGAGCTTCCATTGTGGATCGATTTCCAGATTCTTTAGTTCCAACATCATCCAACAAGTTCTCTGGAGAGTTTACAGCCATGCAATTAGCTTAGCATATTGATTAACGAAGGGCCAAACGTTAACGGGAAAAAAAAATTAAAATTTCTAATACGGGAAACTGATAGTTTTATAGACACCAGCCCTAAATCTGTATAGGACTTGTTATCAATTCCAAAGTGTATACTCAGCTTGGTTCCATGAAAAGGAAATGCTGGAACACGATTAAGAAAGGGAATTCTTGTTTATGCACTCTCTTCCTTTTCTCCCATTATTCACTAGATTCAAAAAGAGCAGTGATAGATTTGAGCATGAGACAAATGATAAGAGAATGAAAATCTTTGACCCTGATCCCTACTAAATGATAAAATTGAGAAAGACAAATGATAAGAGCATGAGACAAATTTTTAGTTTGTTTCTTTCACTATTATTAATCAATAATCATCCAAATTCCAGGATGTTACTGTGAACAAGAATGAACTAATAAAGCAAGTAACAACACCAAAACCAAATAAGTAAACCCACATTCTTGGATGCCACAATCAAATACAATGCCCTGTCACAGTATCACTAAACCCAAAACTGAAACTTTTACAAGCTAGAGACTTACCATCATAAGGAGAAGCACAGTGCAAGCAAGCCTTGCGACCTTCCTTGATCTCATCATCGAAACAGGACTTGCAAATGGGGAAATTACACTCATGGCAAGCGACAAACACTTCTCCATTAGCATTGAACCCCACTTGATCGCCACAAGTGTTGCATACAGGAGCCCCAGATTGCATCATCCTGACTCACACTTCTCCAAAGAACCCACCAGGATACAAGAATCCTTGTTTAGGTGTGTTTTTATAAGAAAGACCCTAACCAAAGCTAGGCTGTTTTGAAGTTTGTTGTGAAAAAGGTTGTGATTTTTTATTTTTTTTGGATGGTAATAAGAAGGCGGTGGTTGAGAGTTGAGGTGTTGGTGTCAATATTTTGCAGGCAAAGAGAGATGAGAAGCAACGTCTCTGTCCAAGATTTCAAATTTTTGCGGGAAGTTGAAGGAAGGTTTCGGTTTAACTAACATTTCTTCTCTATCAAGTCCCCCGGATACTACGTTTACAGTTTGATCATGGCCGTTGAAAGGGCATGATAAGAAATACAATTTGTTGGTCCTACAAAAACATATAAAGCTTAGATAGGGTGGTGGTTGCAATTTCATATCAAATAGGATTTCGATTTTTTTTATTGTAATTTAAATAAAAACTGGACTTGCCAAAATTTCCAAAATTTCATTAAGACAGATCAGAGAATCATTAATTAAGTTCGATTATACTCACTCTTCCAAAAAAAAAAAAAAAAATTATACAAATTACAAAACTTGAACGAAACACATAACGTGGGCATTGAAGGGGCGTGTCCGTGACCAACAACAGCGAAGCTATCTAACACAGCAAAGAAAGCATATTTCTTCTCAGTCATTGTAAATCTTCAGTAAAAGCAGAATCGTGCACCAGCAAACGGGCATGTCAATTTTACAGTCGACAACAGCAACTTCGATTTATGAAATCGTATAGACCTTTACTATTTTGGAGGTGTCGCAGATAACAAGGTTATCAGATTCAGTTGGAGTGGTACAGAGCCAATTAACCTGCATGGTTGGAGGTCAGTGATCAAAAATTGCAAGAACAAAATCTACCACCAAGAACTCAACAAAAGATACAATGAAAGCCCACCTTTTTATCCAAATTGATGTTCTTAACTAGAAGATCATTGTTGATAATAGTCTTCCCCCCTTGAAATCTAGAGCAATCCCATACCTTTACCGACTTATCATTACCTCCTGAGATTAAGTACTTTCCCCTCTCCCCAAACAATGAAAATGCCGCACAAGAAGCAGCAGCAGCATGGCCACCCAAAGAGTAATCTAGATGCAGCCTCTTTCCACCATTTTGATCCAGAATTTCCATTCCAGCAGCACGAGTATCATCTTTTGATGTGGACTGAGAACCCTTCCGGGTTTTTGTGGAATTTTTGGACCTACTTGAAGTAAGTTCTGATTCTATATTAATCACATCAACAACACCATCACCCTTAGCAACAACACATATCTTGTTGGTTTTGTCTAACATATCAACATCCGGAATTGCTATTGCATGAACAAAAGCAGGGTTATAACATTGCTCAGCATTTCCATTGTTTTCAGGTAGGCCTGCAATAAACAAAATGTGGTAAGAACAATCTAATAGATTTGTATAACACAACACCAAATTTAGACTCCATGTTAATTTTTAGATCCGTCATCCGACTGTATAGACTTTATGTAAGAACTCTTAATTATCTAAAATGATTGTTTTTCTAAAACCCACCAAAGAAGAGGCAAGGCCTGTTAAATTAATTAAAATACATAAAACTTATGGAAATACATCATGAAATAACAGAAGGAAGGAAAACAAGATATCATACCAAAATCCACAATATTATACGAGCGCCCTTTGGAGAAGTCCCACATGACAAGCTTTGAATCCAGACCTCCAGTAATGACTGTCAGAATTACCCAAAAGAACACACAGTAGTTAAGATGCATGTTTGAATGAATATGTTGAAGTGCATGGTGAAAAGTCATCTGCTTGGTGACTTAGTCTAATAGACCCAACTTATTGTGGAATTGTACAAATTTCTCCCTTGAGCAATACAATTCGAAACAACAACCAGAACCATAAGAATATTAGCAGAGCATCATTCGACATTTTGTAAGAGGCATTTGACATTCAAACCTAAGCTAGTACTCTCTGGAAAAGGCAGTGACTTCTGAGATGCAGATAAAAATAGTCAGAACACCATCATACAATGGCTTCCATGTATTTACGGATAAAAAGAGAGATTTTCATTTTAAAGATATGTTGTTAAAGGAACCGCCTAAGCGGTGCTTGGGCAGGTTTTTCAAACAGCCGCCCAAGTGCCACAGGCACCTTAAGTGTTGTAAGTTACGATTCCTTATATAAAATTCTGCAAGTTTGACTAGTCAATCCGCCCTTTGACTGATCAAAGGAGGCACTTGGGCTGTTGAACTACCAAAACGCCTTACCCCGCCTACCGCCTTTGACAGCATAGTTTCAAAGACCATAATAAAAACTTGAAAATATTACCTTCCCAGGGTTTCCAGGGTACGAATTGCACACTGCTACAGATCTATGATGCATAGTTAAGGAGACAGAATTATGACAAAAAGTCCACAAATAAGAAAGATTATTCAACAGTAAATAATCAATTTCAATGTCTAAAAGAGGGCACAAGGAAAAAATTGAAAGGTTCTAAAGCAATTTATAGACGTTTTCAGACAAAAATTCATGAAATTTTCTAGAAGAAAGAAAACTGTCATCATACCAGATGCACAGCAGAGACTTTTATGAGAAACCAGGAAAATGTTTCATGCTTACACGGTGCATATTAAAGGAATACAGAGAAGGTAAGCACGTAACATGAGGTAGGATACACTTGAATGGCCAGCTCTCAGTGTTTTATATAGGCAATGCTGTCGAATGTCAATGATCTGCCACATGAATCATTATCAGCAATTGAACCCTTCTAGAACAACAGCTTTACTAAAAAGACAGATACTGTTTTTTCCTAGTTCATGAGACTCAGAGACAGAGAAAGGGGGGAGGGGGATCAAACTGAAACTAGAAATAGTCACAATTATCAATCATCGATAGAGTAGCACAGCAATCTCTATACCTTAACATCACCGCCATCATCTGCGCAAGCAAGAAAAGATGACTTAGAGTGGCACGTAATCTGCATTTTTTTAAATAATCTTCAATTTAGAGAGCTTTCGATATATCACCAATGTTAGATGCAAATATCAAAATATCAACGTTTTGGCATATGATTTAAAAAAAAAAAACAATCAACTAATAACAAAACATAAATAAAATAATAACAGAGAGAAAATGTAACTTCACGTTACCCCATTACCTGATTTATCTCCTCTTTGTTATAGTTGTAGCTCTCTAATGGCTTCCATGACGAAGCCTTGAAATACATGAAAAATGTTAGCAAAGAGAAACAGGGATTATAATTTATTACTGATGAATAATGCTTAAGCAAAAGAGAGTTACCATGCGCACATCAAAAGATTTCACTTCCTTTCCAAAGGAAACATAGACTACATCTTCATTCCCTGTATTCATTGACAAATCATTAACAAGAAATCATCAACAGAGTAACAAAAGATAGATATCATATCACTGCAAATAGCTCTTTGCTCATTAGTGATTCGAGTACTATCTGATGAGCGCCTTTCTACAAAATCATTTAAATAAAAAAGAACTTCCAAGTTACAATAAATAGCTAAGGAATTCACCTGAGTTGAAACATAGTGAAGTAACAGGTTCATTTCCAACATCAGTGACAAGTTGCACGTCTTTGCATCGTAAATCAAACCAGCAAATGCAACCATCCTAATTTTCATTAATTTAATTAACCGATCAATAGTAGTTTATTATTAAACAGAAAATTAAACCAAAAAGTTATAAAGAGTAAATAGGCACCTCGCCGGAAGTGGCAACCAGGCCAGGGCGGTCACGTGAGGCGATGCAGCACGTGGCGGTGGCCTTGTGACCTCTCAACCGTCGTGGCTTCGGCTCTGCCTCCGTCATACTCATGCCGCAGTCCCGGCAAATGGTGGTTGGTCGGGGTTGTGTACTTCTATTTTGTTATTGGGTTTGGGCCCGATTTGGGCCTCATTATTCTCAGGTAATCTAGCCCAATTATTGATGAGTCGGGCCATTACTAAAACTGCTTCCTTGAAATATATAAAATAAATTTGTAAACTTGATTATCTCCAGAAGCTCCTTTGATTAGCTATCAAATAGTTTGCATTAATAATTCAACAAGTATAAAATATAGAGCAATGATATAAAGATGAATTAAAGAAAAAAAAAATACTATTAAAACGATTTCATTTTAATGACAATTATATTTCCGTTTGATAATGCTTTAGAATACTTATCATTTTCATAAAATATATATATATATATCCTGTCATGATTGAGAAATTTCTCGGATATTCCTTAAATCTACTAAAAATAAACATAATTAAACGTGCACCCGAATTCCAAAAAATAAATTCTCGAAACATACGTATCTATAAGGATATGACAACAAATAAGATATTTGTAATGTTGGTCTCTTATCTATACATGTAATTGTAGTGGGCAACAATTATTATTATAGTGGCTTGATGGGAAATGACTTATAATTTTATTGTCAGTTCATGAGCTCGGAGATACATTTCTAATTGAATCTTATATTAAAAAATTAAAACATTCATTCTGTATGACCTTCCATTTTCATTGGAAACTGTTCACATGTGAGCCGTTACATTTACATGTCTTTTCCTTTTTCTATGGTTTGGCATGTACTTGCCCTTGTTCTTTGACCTTTGTCTTTCTCTACTTGTGAAAATTCATTTGGCAATTGCCTTCTTATTGTTATTTTTTAATATTAAAGGCTAGAAATCAATTAACCTCTTGCAGGGTGATATATATACGTGGACTGAAAGTACATATTTTTATATGGGAAATGCTTTTTATATTAGTAATGTATTTTATTGCATTTAATCATAATGTTGTCATCGTATTCATCATCATTATTATTAATTTATGCGTAAACATGATTCACATGGTTTGTAGGACAGGATGAGCGTCAATTTCATTCACGATCATGATTAATAACTTAAAAAATATATTTAAAAAATTCCGAGAGGGAGTATCCAAGAAACTCAATGGATTGAGCAATGACATAGTTTGACATGTTGGCTAAAAAATTAGAAAAATTAAAGAATGCGTCACTTAAAAATATATCCTCGTCCGATCCCCTATTTATGTCAATTATGGTTTGATATGGTATTCAATACTTTTATTATGAAGGCTTTATTTTCTTTTACTCCTTTGTTTTCAGTTTCACATAATATACCATAAAAAAAATTGATGATTCAAAATACAATTATAATTAAGCACATTAACCTTTTCTATTTAAAAAAGATTTTTAATGGTGTAAGATTCATGATCTCATTTTGAGGTTCTGAGTTCGAATCCAGAGAATACGTTTTTTTATAAAAATATGAAATAGTAGAAATTTTATTTGCTCCGCTTAAAGTCAGAAAATATGATTTGACGACTGAGTTTCTAATAATTTCAAAAAAAAAAAAAAATGACACTGACCTTTGTTCACTTTATCATTAACAATTCAGATTCATATATATATGTGCGACTGTGCGTGTATGTGAATTGCATTGAAACCGGGCTAGATAATTAACAAAATGATTTAAAAAAAAAGTTCAATTTCCCTTTATTTACAATTACAAAGGATATAACGTACATCGGAAAACAAGAAGTAGCTAGAAGCAACATCTTGTCAAAAAAAAAATTCAAAATTCAAAATTGTAAATTACTAATGAAACTTCGTCATCTAACTGCAGATAATGCAACAGTATGAGCCCACCACCTCAGACCATCTTTCATGTCCATTTCATTATTCAAAGCAGGAATTTTCCAATTCATCAGAACTGAATTTTCTTTCTTTTGGCTGTCCATAATCTCCCAAGCTTCAGATAGATAAGGCCTTGGAACAGCATAATTTTCAGTTAACGTATTATCCTTCCTTCCCAATCTTTGTAAGCCAGGAACAATCTCAACCAATCTTGAATCTTTGTTATCTTCTTCTGTGAAAACAAATCCAAGATCCATAAACCCTTTTAGCTCTTCAAATTCCAAATCCGACAAACTCTTGCTCTCATTCTTCTTCTTCTTCCTTCTTCTTGTTGTATCAGCAAACTCTTTCTTGGAATCATATAATTCTTCAACATGAACTTGAGCTTCTTTCGTTTCTTCAACTTCACCTGTAATTTCTTTGCCTGACAAAATTGTTTGAAGCTTTGGTGGTTCAAGAACAGAGTCTGGTGACAGAGATAAAGAATTTAAGCTCGTTTCTGAGATCAATTGAGCACTCATAGACCTTTTATGGCTTGTAGGGATCCGCAAAATCTCTGGTTTTGATGGCTCTTCTTCATTTTGGTGATCTTGGATTGCTTCAAAATTTGAAGAACTTGATAATCTTGATTGATTTTTCAAGATTTTCATCTCAAACCAGCATGTATCGAATAGCTTCATTATTTTCTCCGAGTCCATGTCAATGGCGGCTATAGAGAAAACTAGAATCTGCAATTTGTGTATAGGATATTAGGATGAGCTTTGAACCTTCAGGCATAATATATAAGACTTGGCTTATGATAAAATACCCCTCAGGTTGTACGTTTATTACAGGGGGAAATATTCAACTCACGTTTTCCATTGGTTGAGTTTGTAATTAAATAAACATTGCATTTTATATTTCCGAGTAAGTTTGCTTTTCCTGGAAACTGGATAGTAAAGTGATTGGAACGTGGGGGGTATATGATGTGGCTTTAAGTAGAAGCAAAGAGAGATTATTGCGTGTGGTGAAACAAGGAATAGTGTGGATGTTACTAGATAAATCCGACCCACAGGATGATGATGGTCATACTTTTTTTTTAGAAATTTTATAAATTTCATCGTAAAATCACTCAATTTGAGCTTAAACAGAATTGGTAAAGCCTCGACTATGTTGAATTCTTACAAGAAATATTTTTTTTGAACTCGTACTCATGACTTGACAATTAAATCTTAAGTCATTTGTTACCAAACCAATCTCGCGACGATGATCATACATTTCTTTTTTTAAAATCGTTGGAAATCCCGCTGCCAAACCACTTATTTTAAACTTAAACAGAACATATACTGAACCCTACATCACCAAATCATATCAAGAACGATAGTGATCGTACTTTTTTTTTTCTTTGAAGATGATCATACTGCTAACAAGAAACAATGATAATTGAAGATTGCACATCTTGTCTGAAGAAAGTTGATAGTTTGGAGGTCACATCTCGATCGTGTTGCTGTTAGATAAGTGCCCATAAATTAAATGGTGTTGGTGTTAGATGAGTGCCCTTAAATCAAACAAATCATGCACCAATAAACGTTACAATAATTGTTTTCTTGCTTCAAGTTTACACTAGAGCAACAACGAGATGCATAATTAAATCATTGTCCACACTTCACTGTGTTTAGTTTTCACATTCAATTTTCTCAAATCTAACCAACATAAAATAAAATTGGTGTGACTGTGAAATAAGTATTAACTCCAAAACCAATTATAAAATCTACTGTGATGCAATAAAATTGGAATGATATCTTATTTTTGAAAATTTTCCTAAAATAGGTAGCAAATGATTCTTTATGATGCATTCAAAGGACAATTTTATTATTTGCTTCTTGTTATCTTGTGTGATTGAGATCATGGTTAAAACCAAAACTGTTAAAAAGTCAAATGTCAAACAGTAATTTTCAATTTCAGGGGTATTATGGTAAATGAGCGACTAGCTTATTGAATATGCCGATTCAGATTCTCTTTTTATTAGGTGTAAAAGTTGAAGTCAAACCGATAAGTCGTTGAATTGACATCGTCCATATCTTGAACATCAAGCATCTTATTGCCGTCCACGTGGGAAAACGCTACACATTACACTACCAATAGCTTCACACCACGTTGAAAATGTTTGCATTCTTCACACGGTTCCCACAGTCCGCTCCTTTTCTCCTTTTATTTCTTTTGAGGGTGAATAAAAAAATCGAAATCTAATTTAATTAATAGAATTGTATTGAATCGAACATAATAATTTAATTCGATTCGATTAATCTATTAAAGTTCAGCTATAACGTTAAGTGAATCAATCAATTAAGTTTGGTTCGGTTGAAAACTGAATTGAATCGCAAAACCAGTCAATTACATCATAATATTTTTCTCAAAAATATTAAAATTTCCCAACTATCTTTTCTTGAGCCCAACAAAGATAACAAAAGCTGCAGTTGCAGCTGCAGCATCATTCACCTACCTTTCAAAAGTTAGAAAATTCTTTATTTTGCCCTAAATCCTAACTATCCCAAAAAGCATTTAATAAAATTTTTTTTTGAAAAATTTGGAAATCCTGAGCTATTTGAATATTTAAAATTCCTAATTATTTCAAATTTCTGTAAAAAAATATTTCTTCTGATGACTGTTGATTTTTCTGAGCTATTTGATTTTTCTTTTCTTTATAATTTGTTGTTATAGTGATTTGCTTTCGTTACTAATGATTGGTGCTTGGTGGTGATGCTATGATGAAAATTTGTAAATATTCTAACTTTGTTTGAGCAGAGCCTTAAACCGTAAGCCATTGGAGCATGATTTCAGATTTTAGTTAGCATTATTTCACTTGAGTTGGAAGGATTTTAAAGCTTCTGTTAGCTTTACCTCTGTTTCTCTAGTTCTTTTTTCAATTTGCAAGGGAATGATTTCCGGTTTCAGTTCGGTTTTGTTGAAGAACCGAATCAAACCAAACCTGAATTGTAGACTAAATTGAACCGAAAATAGTTCGATTTGGTTCGGTTACTATTTCGTTCGAAATCAAATCAACCGAACAGTTCTCAGTTCAGTTTGATTTTTTTCAAAATCAAACCAAAACCAATTTTACCTACCCCTACTTCTTTTTAATAAGTGGGAACAAAATCGTGTAGGGCTCATGCCTCATCAATCTCTTTTGGTTCGTCAATTAAATAACACAATAAGATAAAAATCAAATGTGATCAATGTTGAAAACGATTTATTCATGGCCTTTTTAAAAAAAAAAAAATTTACTAAAGTAATATATCACGTTCGCTCTTCTCTCATTGAAGTCGTTCACACCATTAATTCAAACATTCATAACAGCAATTGATTTGGAGAGTTTTAAATTATAAATTTTTTTATGATTTTTTTTATCACGAATTAAGGCTTTTCTAGTCATATAAGTTTTTTATTATTATTTTTTTCATGAATTGTAACTTGCCTATCTAAAATTCGTTATTACTTAAATGAGACATATATTAGTCATTTTGACTAGTCTTTTCTACATATCACTACTGGTAAAGACAAAATTTTCATTCAATAAGAATAAAATTTGATTTTTAATAAAAAAAAAATATAAATTAATCGATACTCTTCAATTATTTTGGGATAAATCAAAATTATAAATTGCGCTGCCACTGCTTATCACAGGGAAGGGTATTGCAGCTTATTCATAAATTATAAGTTTGATTTTGAAACTATCTGGTCGAGACTTGAGCTTTATATACTTAACCCAAATTTCATTATTAGAGAATGTGGGACATCAATATTTTTGAGTAAATCCCCTATCACATGGAAGAATATTACGGCTTACTCATATATGCGTTTGAATTTTATATAATTTAACTCAATATTTAATTTAATTATTAATAATTGTTCAAATTTTAGATAATTTAACGCAATATATCAGATGATCATAAGCATGTATAAAGGCATATGTGCGAACGTGCATTTTATTGCAACAACTACGGATAATTGCACCGATTGAATTGGCGGGTAAACCTGCTTTGGCAGTGAGAACTGAGAAATGAGCTTTGCCTCTCCGGCTGACACCTGCTATATAATGCATCACTTTGATGCACTTCTCAACTAACAGTTTGCTCTATTGAGTATTGATGAACAATATTAAAAGTCTAAATATGTTGATAGTAATTAAAATCATATTCAAAGTAAGTTTTCAATAATAATATTATTTAAAATTTCTTGATGTATAATAAATTCAAAATCGCTAATTAAATAACGCTGTCATCGTCCAGAGGATATTCGAAGCACATGCATACTCTCTATTGGTATTTGGTAATGCTAAAGCTCAAGTGGTCCTTGTTAGTAAATATGTGTCATCAAACAGTAATATAATCATGCAAATCAAACGGATCAAACTTCCCAAAAGTAGATCTAGATGCAAAACCCTAAAACCAGAAAAAACTTGAAGACAAAACCTGGAAATTGAGATTATAGAAACAATCCAAGTCGAGATGATCTCTGTCCTTAAGAACTTATTGGCTCCGTCACGGGTGCTTTACGGATTCGTTTTGCCAACGTTCTCCCAGGATTACTCGGAATCTTCTTGTTCAAGGAGCACTCCTTAACAAGTGTGTGAACTAGGAATAATGGTGGATTCTCTCTCAAAAAACAAAGGAAAACAATGTCTCTTCCTTAGCAAAATTCGGATATCTTTCTGTTCATCTTGTTTTGGATATCAAGCCTACTTATATAGGCATGGAAGGGTGCCAATAGGGCACCCTTTGGGATGGGGTGCAACCCCCCAAGGGTTGTACCCCTTACAAGCACCCCATCCAATCCAAAAGACAGAAATACCCTTAATGAAGAATTTCCTACAATCCCCCACAATTCTTCAAATATCCACGGAGACATTTGAGAGAGTTACCATGAACTAAAGCTGCATCGAAATAGGTAGCTTTCGCCTTGAACCTTTCCTAGTGAGTGACAATCGGATTTACTTGGCAAACCAGTGACCCATAGTCTTGAACTGTTCTGCCGTTGGTGTAAACCAAGACAATTGCCAACACACAGCTTTAATTCGACCATTTTCCCGTTCTACGGTTGTGTTCATTTTGGCCCTGAACAACGGTCCTGGATTCATCAAGCACTTTAGGGTAACCCGCCTTTAAAGGATCCCATGGAAGCGGCCTCACTTCTTACTTGAAATAGGTGATCTGCTATGAAGAGGTAATCTGTCTTTACCCCCATTAGGACTCATCTCCTAATATAGTGATCATTAAAAGCCTTAGCTTATCCTAACCAATGACAGACAGCACTCAGCGTCATAATCGGAATGGGAAAGAGTACGGAACTCTTCAGTGCTTGTTTTGAATTGCACAAAGTTTCTGTTGTCCCTTTTGAACCTAGATCTTGGGATCTCCAGTCAACTAGGTTGGGTTTCCACAGTGACAATTCTTAGATTATAGGCTTCAAGCCCATTCCCCTCGATGACTTCTCAACTTGCTCTCGAGGTAAACCTTTAGTTAGTGGATCCGCTAGGTTTTCCTTCGACCTGACATAATCGATCGTTATTATGCCACTTGAGAGCAGTTGACGTATGGTATTATGTCTCCGACGTATGTGTCGAGACTTACCATTATACATTGTATTTTGGGCTCTCCCAATAGCCGATTGGCTGTCACAATGTATGCTTATCGCTGGCACCGGTTTGGGCCAACTAGGAATATCCTCCAGGAAGTTTCTAAGCCATTCTGCTTCTTCCGCTGTTTTGTCTAACGCTATGAACTCTGATTCCATAGTAGACCGGGCAATACACGTTTGCCTCGAGGATTTCCATGACACGGCCGCATTACCAAGTGTGAAAACAAATCCACTCGTGGACTTGGAATCCACCGTATCAGATATCCAGTTAGCATCGCTGTAACCCTCTAGTACAGCAGGATATCTCTCGTAATGTAGCCCATATTTTGAAGTTTCTCTCAGATACCTCAAAACTCTTACTATGGCTTTCCAGTGGTTGTGTCCTGGATTACTCGTATATCTGCTAAGCCGATTCACAGCTTGAGCGATATCGGGTCGTGTGCAATTCGTGAGATACATCAGACTTCCGATGATTCTCGAATACTCTAGTTGCGATATGCTTGAACCAGTATTCTTTGATAAATGAAGAGTTAGGTCTACAGGGGTTCTAGCCACGTTTAGATCCCCTTTGATATATTTATCGAGTATCTTCTCAATATAATGAGTCTGTGATAATATATATCCGTCTGATGTCCTAGAAATCTTTATTCCTAGGATCACATCAGCTATCCCCATATCTTTCATATCAAATCTACTGGATAACACGTTTTGGTAAACTTAATCATTTCATGATTACTACCAATTATCAGCATATCGTCTACATAGAGACACACAATGACATATCCTTTTTGAGTTGATTTTGTGTACACACACTTATCACACTCATTGGTTTTAAACCCATTTGACAACATTTCTTTGTCAAATTTCTCATGCCATTGTTTCGGTGCTTGTTTTAATCCGTACAAGGATTTTACAAGTTTGCACACCTTCTGTTTTTGTCCAGGAACACTAAACCCTTCTGGTTGTTCCATGTAAATTTCTTCATTCAATTCACCATTCAAGAATGCCGTCTTTACATCCATTTGATGTATTTCAAGACCAAATATAGCTGCTATGGCTATGAGCATTTTTATCGATGTGATGCGAGTCACCGGTGAATAGGTATCAAAGTAATCAAGGCCTTCCTTTTGTCTATAACCTTTTATGACAAGTCTTGCTTTATACTTATCTATTGATCCATCCGTTTTCATCTTCCTTTTGAATATCCATTTGTAGCCCAGCGGCTTACAACCTGGCGGAAGATCAACCAACTTCCAAGTATGGTTCTGTAGGATTGAATCAATCTCACTGTTAATAGCCTCTTTCCAAAGAGGTGCCTCCGGAGAAGTCACAGCTTCTTTATAACTTTGAGGCTCATTTTCTAACAAGTATGTTAGAAAATCGGGACCAAACGACTTAGACGTTCTAGCTCTTTTGCTACGTCTAGGCTCGATTGTCTCAGCATTTACACGTTGATCTGATTCTTGGTCAACTTGATCACTGTCATTGACAGTATCAACTGTTCTTTTGAGAGACCCAGTTATTTGTCTTTCCTTACAAGGAAATGTCTCTTCAAAAAATATCGCATTCCTTGACTCAATTATCATATTAGGATTGATGTCAGGAATCTCCGACTTGTGCACCAAGAATCGATACGCGCTACTGTTGTGAGCATATCCAATGAATATACAGTCAACAGTTTTGGGTCCTATTCTAACCATCTTAGGTTTAGGAACCATTACTTTGGCAAGACCCCCCACACTTTGAGGTATTTGTAGGAAGGTACGAAACCTTTCCACAATTCATATGGTGTCTTGTCTAGTCTTCTGTGAGGAAGCTTGTTCAGAACGTAGTTTGAGGAAAGCAAGGCTTCCCCCCACAAGTTCTGGGGTAAACCCGAACTTGTCAACATGGCGTTCATCATTTCCTTCAACGTTCGGTTTTTGCGTTCCGCAATTCGTTCTGTTGAGGAGAATAAGGGGCAGTGGTTTCGTGAATAATTCCGTGCACAGAACAATATTCACCGAACGGTGAACGTATTCACCACCTCTATCACTCCTGATTCTTTTGATTTTCTTGCCAAGTTGATTTTCAACTTCGCTCTTATAGTGTACAAAGCTATCAATAGCTTCTGCTTTGCTTCTCAACAAGTACACATAACAGAATCTTGTGCTGGCATCGATAAAAGTGACAAAGTACTTTTTACCGCCTCTTGTTTGCACAATATTCATGTCACATACATCAGTATGTACAAGTTCTAGCGGTTCAGAACTGCGTTCGATAGAATGAAATGATGTTCTATGTATTTTTGCTTCAACACATGCTTCACACTTATGTTGGCTATCAATTGCAAATTTAGGTATGAGGTCCATGTTAATTAATTTACGCATGGTATCATAATTAACATGTCCTAACCTCCCATGCCATACATTTTGTGACACAATAATATAAGCAGACGAACTAGCTTTATTAATAGCACGATTAACAGTCATTACATTTAGCTTGAAAAGGCCCTCAGTTAGGTATCCTTTTCCTACATACATATCATTCTTAGTCATTATAAACTTGTCAGAAACAAATACAAGCTTAAACCCAGCTTTACTAAGAGAGATCCTGAGACTAAGTTCTTCCGAATATCTGGAACGTGCAGTACATTCTTCAATGTTAGCTCCTTTCCGGATGTCATCTTCAGAACAACTGTGCCTTGTCCAACCACCTGAGAGGTAGACGAGTTTCCCATTGTCAGATGATCGCCGCCATCGACCTTCTGGTACATGGAAAACATCCTACTTTCTGCACAGATATGGCGAGTAGCCCCAGTGTCTACCCACCATTCTCTCGGATTCCCAACTATGTTGGCTTCGGTTACCACTGCTGATAGTTCCATCTCTGAGATATCATCAGTCAGTTGCTCGCCTTCAGTAACATGGGCCTCATATTTCTTTTTCTTGCCCTTGTCCTGAGACTTCTTGTTCCTGCAGTCCTTTGACATATGACCGCTCTTTCCACAGTTGTAGCATTTTCCCTTGAACTTCTTGTTCCCAGAGTCAGCTCCACTGTTCTTTCTCTTTTTGCTACCCTTTGCACCTTCAATGATGTGGGCCTTCGACTCTAGAGTCTTGTAGCTGGCCTTCTCGGACATCCTGTTGTCCTCCTCGATTCTCAATCGAACACTGAGGTCTTCAAGGCTCATCTGCTTCTTTTTGTGTTTCAGATAGCTCCTGAAGTCCTTCCATGATGGAGGCAGTTTTTCAATTATGGCGGCAACTTGAAACATCTCACAGAGTTTCATTCCTTCATCCAGTATTTCATGAATGATCAATTGCAGTTCACCCAACTGAGACATCACCGTCCTTGAATCTACCATCTTGTAGTCCAGGAACCTACCCACGACAAATTTCTTTTGTCCGGCATCTTCAGTTTTATACTTCTTCTCGAGAGATTCCCAAGAATCTTCGCAGAAGTCATGCCTTGGTACACATTGTACAGGGTATTGTCAAGACCACCCAAAAGTAGTTCTTGCATAAGAAGTCTCCAGACATCCAAGTCTGTTCTCGCTCTTCCTTGGCCTTCTCGGATTCACCCTCCACAGGACCCGGAGGATCTTTGAGGAATTTTGCCAACTGGAGAGTTGTCAGGTAGAACAGCATCTTACTCTGCCATTGTTTGAAATTTGCCCCACCAAATTTCTCCGGTTTTTCTCCATGAGAGACCGGTACCGTGATATTTCCGCTAGCCATATGTAACTGGAAAATCAACAGGGTCAATTAGTCTACGAAAGACAAATTGCACAACGATCAACGAATCAACGATGATTGTTCAAAGTGATAAACAATAAATGTAGATATATATAATTCAATCAAGATTGGATGGAATTACTTGTGTGTTATTACACTTTAAATTCTCAACCAATTATGCAACAATCAAACAATTTCAACTTTATCACTATGTGTATGCTTGTGATAATTGAACAACCTAATAATAACTTTAAATCTATACTCCAAGATTAATTTGTTATCAGTATATGACTTACCAAGTTAATATTATTTAAGTTTGCAGTTTATAAGAATTACAGGACTATCTCGTTAGTGTCGCGTTCGTATCTACGTTCGAACGAGACTGTCCAGTGTGTGTGTGCGTTCGTGTTGCGTTTGATAACGCGTTCGAACGATGTGTTTCCAGAGAGTTCACGTTCGAGTAGCGTTTGATAACGCGTTCGAACAAAGTGTTTCCAGAGAGTTCACGTTCGTATAGCGTTCGTGAACGCGTTCGAACGAAACGATTCCAGAGAGTTCACGTTCGTATAGCGTTCGTGAACGCGTTCGAACGGAATGATTCCAGAGAGTTTACGTTGAATTGCGTTTAGGACGCGTTCGAACGTTCTAAGGCAGAAGGCTTGCGTTCGAGTTGCGTTTGAAGACGCGTTCGAACGTTCTAACGAAAGATCAAATATATAGCCTTCGCGTGCGTCGGGCGTTCGAACGCCCTACGGGTTTTTCATGCACAGTTCGTATTTTCCAGAAATATTCAAACCCTAACATGCGAATTACTATTTAATAACATTAAAGCAATAAGTTCTTAAGATTGTTAGTAAATATGTGTCATCAAACAGTAATATAATCATGCAAATCAAACGGATCAAACTTCCCAAAAGTAGATCTAGATGCAAAACCCTAAAACCAGAAAAACTTGAAGACAAAACCTGGAAATTGAGATTATAGAAACAATCCAAGTCGAGATGATCTCTGTCCTTAAGAACTTATTGGCTCCGTCACGGGTGCTTTACGGATTCGTTTTGCCACGTTCTCCCAGGATTACTCGGAATCTTCTTGTTCAAGGAGCACTCCTTAACAAGTGTGTGAACTAGGAATAATGGTGGATTCTCTCTCAAAAAACAAAGGAAAACAATGTCTCTTCCTTAGCAAAATTCGGATATCTTTCTGTTCATCTTATTTTGGATATCAAGCCTACTTATATAGGCATGGAAGGGTGCCAATAGGGCACCCTTTGGGATGGGGTGCAACCCCCCAAAGGGTTGTACCCCTTACAAGCACCCCATCCAATCCAAAAGACAAAATACCCTTAATGAAGAATTTCCTACGGTCCTTAATTTAATTTGGGTTCGCACTGACACAGAAAAATATTTACAACTAGCGCATCATCTATTATTATCTGCCGAATAATTCTCTCTGGCACTTCGTCAGCAGTAAGTTTAGCTTTTATTAGCATTTTTTTTTTGTTCATGTAATTCTAAGACTGTGGTACAATATTCGAAAAAATTTGAATACTGTGTATTAGAATTTAGATCCGTCTTACGGACATACGGTGCATGACATACCATAAGGAATCAAAGTCACTGCTGTGTGCTTGTCAGCTTGGTGTACAGAATTGCATTATCAGTTTTTTTTTTTAATTTAAATTTTGTTTTATTAAAATTTTTGACTAAATTTTAACATTTAAAAATTGAGCAAAAACAATAACATAAAAATCGATAGCGGGTGACTTTGGGTGTTTATCACTAGTAGTCGCGGAGTTATTAAGAGACAAGTGGGGATAGTCGTTCCCGCTTAATTCGAATATTATAAATTAATAAAATAATTTTGATATGTTCTTGTCAAAATAAAAAGTATATATCGCTTTTTAGAAAAACCAAAAATTTATCCTAACAAATTAATGTTATAGTTAAGCCAATGTTTATATCATACAGAATTCTAGAAGAGCACATTACTATGCTTCTTTGAGGCAAGATTTTACAGAATTCTAGAAGAGCACATTATTATGCTTCTTTGTAGGCAAAATAAAATCTTGCAAGTTAATAAAATCTTAAGTTTCCCAGCATAAATTAAGATGTTGACCGGTGAGCTATATATATATATATATAATATATATATATATATATATATATAGTGATTTTATGGTGCGGGCAGTACTTTATCATGTAATATAATTCATGAAAAATTTATGAGGTAAAATATTAATAATTTATCTTACATCCGTATGAAAAATTCTCAGGTCAGGTCTATATGGACAATTTATCGTCCGGATACATAAAGTACTAGTACTTTGTCGTGTTAATTTTTTTACACGACAAAGTATTTTGACGTGTATCCGGACGATAAATTGTCCACATCAAATCATGAACTAGAATGATTTGGTGTGTGAGTATAGGACTAGTGTTTTGGGACCATAGCATAAGAAGGAACATATCTACAGGAATTGTACCGGCATATCCAATTGGCTTTTTCCTTGGCATATCCAAAGTTCAGGTGCGAATAATAATGGTGGTATAAAAAGGATCTGTGAATTACTGTCAGAACTCGGATGGACTCTGCTTTTGTGGTTGAGGAATAACAGTGCAATACTCCTTTGGCATGCAGATAATTCATGCACTTTTGCCTCTTTCTGTTTGCCAAAGGAGAATTGCCCTGCCATTCACTCTCACTGTTGTTCTTGTACGTCATTCACTCCAGCCCTTTCATTATTTCAATATGCTTTTTAAATTTCACAAATCTTCTCTTGCTATGCACCATATCAGTTTCTTAATTATCTGTATCATTTTTATAGGTAAATGTTCTTACTCTGTCTAATTCCAGGTCGAGATAGTAAATTAATAAAATTCTAGGAAAGCTAAGGGTGTTCATCGAAATTTAGCCATTCTTTTTTTATTTTAATATACTTTTTGGCCCCATCCGGTTTACAGTTTTTATGTAAAGGTTAAGTAATTTTTTGGTATCAAACCACAAATAAATAAAGTATATGTATATATAATTTATTGTTGTATGATAACGTGGTATCCCCATGTATTTTAAAATTTTCCTTTTCAAAGTGGTTGTTTCCCTATTATAGCGATCCGGCAATTGGCTGAACTGAAACAAAAAAGAAGGGATGGGCTATCATCCTTTCACATTTATATCATTTATCTCCTTTTAAAGGTTAGGATTTAATCAAGATAATCTAAGGGTCAAAATCTTGACAACACATTAATGAATTTGATCTAAAGGATGGCTTGACTTTTGTGTTGGCAAAATAATGGTCATTAGATTTATTTTAACTAAATCATAACCATTAAAAGGAGATAAATGAGATAATGCAAAGGATAATAGCCCATCCCAAAAAAGAAAGGAGTATGAATATATGACGTTCAGAGCATAAATAAGGAAAAAGAGAGATTGTTCAAAGCTGAAGCTATGATAAGAAATGCGCCAAGTTATTTATCCCATGATCATTAGGTTTGTTTAGATTTTGCTTAAATTAATTTCACCAAGATCTTGGCGTTTCATGAGAAGATATTGAAGGCTTTGTTTCCTCTCCCAAGCTCCTTCTGGTTCGAATATTTTTGTTTTATTTTTCTTCAGCTAGTTCATTGAAGGATTTGTTTCCTCTCCCAAGCTCCTTCTGGTTCGAATATTTTTGTTTTATTTTTCTTCAGCTAGTTCTTTCCTTATATGTCAGGTTCATTGGAGACTGATATTATTTCCTTAGTCATTCCGGGATTAAGATTTTAACGAGAATAATACCTTTTACTCCTTTTTATTATTCTTATTTTCTAAAGTTATATCTGATTCTTTTTATCTTATTAATTTATAGTTCTCAATGGGTTGGTTAGCATATGATTATGCAATTTCAAAAATGTCAATTTAATTGAGATATTTATTTTTATCTTGATGCTTCTCCGAATATATTAATAAAAAAAATGATCATCAGTAACTTGACAGAAAGAATTGCCAAAGATTAGAGACACAGGACATGTGCATTATAGCTTTTGTGATAAAAACACACTATAGAGGAGAAATGAGAGGAAAACTCTTCTTTATTACTCAATAGAGAATTACAAAGCTTATTACAAAAAAATCTCTCAAACACACCCAACTCTCTCTATATTGAACTCACGGGATTTTGGATGATTTGCAAATAGCTATGGGGCTCCTTTTATACTGCCAAAAACGTGTGCTATAGTGCAACATGTTTTTGGCAGTTGGCAAAAACGTGTTGACGTGTTTCTTGCTGCATGAGAGCTGGCCAGCATGTTGCTTTTGCTATGTCATGCATTTTGCATGCATGAGCATGAACCAGCTGGAGCTTGCAGCTGGACTCCAACAAATCTCCCACTCGGTGAAGATTTTCCCTAAAATCTGAGCCGACCATCAATCACCCAAACCAGATCCTCAAAAGGATCCACCCATGACTGCATCTGTATGACTGCCTACGTACCTTGAGTTGGGATCAAACCAATCGTAGTTCTCTGTATCTTCATACTTTGACTGTATGGAGAGTTTTGTCATCCCAGCTATGGCACAACAGATTTCAAGCTTCTCATTCGGTAAAACTTTTGTGAACATATCAGCACCATTGTTGTCAGTGTGAATCTTTACGAGTTCTAACAGCTTTGAACTCAGGACGTCCCGTATTCAGTGATACCTCACATCGATATGTTTTGACCTCGAATGAAAAGTAGAATTTTTACCAAGGTAGATAGCACTCTGGCTATCGCAGTACAAAGTGTACTTCTCCTGCTTGAAACCCAATTCCTGGATAAATGTCTTCATCCATAGTATTTCCTTGCAAGCTTCTGTTATTGCAATGAATTCTGCCTCTGTTGTAGAGAGTGCAACACATCTCTGCAACCTTGACTGCTATGCCACAGCTCCCCCTGAGAGAGTAATTAGATACCATGAAGTAGACTTACGGGTATCCACATCACCTGTCATATCTGAATTGGTGTAACCCATTAACATTGGCTTGTTGCTTCCAAAACATAATCTCATTTTGGATGTGCCTCGTAGATACCACATTATCAATTTGACAGTATTCCAGTGTCTTTTCCAAGGTTTGACATAAACCGGCTGACCAATCCAACTACGTGTGCTAAGTCTGGCCTTGTGCACACCATGACATACATGAGACTTCCCACTGCTGTGGTGTATGGAACCTGTTTCATTTCCTAATTCTCAGTCTCAGTAGAGGGATTCTGATTTGTACTCAATATAAAGTGGGTAGCAAGAGGAGTGCTAACTGCTTTAGCCTTATCCATCTGAAATCACTGAAGTACCATCTCGATATACTCCTCATGTGACAAGTATAATTTCTTGGCTTTCCGATCACGACCGATCCTGATGCCAAGAATCTGTTTTGTTGGCCCTAAGTCTTTCATCTCAAATGACTTACTAATTGATGCTTCAAATCATCAATCCCTGATTGATTCCGGCCAACTATCAACATATCATCTATATATAGCAGTAGGATGATAAAGTCATCGTCAGAAAATTTCTGAACGAAAACACAATGGTCTGAAGTAGTTTTCTTGTATCTCTGCTCCCCCATAATTGACTCGAACTTCACATACCACTGTCTTTGTGCCTGTTTCAAACCATAGAGGTTTTTCCTGAGTCTGCACACATAGACCTATTTCCCTCTGACTCTGAAGCCTTCTGGTTGCTCTATATAAATTTCTTCTTCCATATCTCCGTGAAGAAATACGGTATTGACATTTATCTGCTCGATCTCAAAATCAAGACTTGTTGTTAAGCTGAGTACCACTTTGATGGATGACATCTTCACAACTGAAGAGAAGATTTCATCAAAGTCAATGCATTTTCTCTGATTGAATCCATTGATGACTAGTCTGGCTTTGTACCGGGGTTGTGAAGTATGTTCATGTTGCTTCACTCTGTACACCCATTTGTTCTTCAAAGCCCTTTTGCCTCTTGGTAATTTCACAAACTCGAAAGTGTGATTGTCATGCAAAGATTTCATCTCATCTTGCATGACTTCCTCCCATTTTTCCTTGTTCTATGTTTCCACAGCCTCCTTGTAGCTTTCGGGTTCTCCCCCGTCAGTAAGCAGCACATACTCATATGCAGAGTATTTGGTTGAAGGTCGCCTTTCTCTGTCAGACCTTCTCTGTGGAACCGTTAGTGTAGCTTTTGGTACTGGTGGTTGATCATGATCATCATCTCTGGGAGCTTCATTACCTGTACCCTCATGATTGAGAACCTCATCTTCAACTTGTACTGGCACCGGTGTATGAGGTTCTGGATTCACATCAATATTTCTGTATTGCTGAGGCATTGTTTTTATCTCATTTCTGATATCTTATATGGTTTTATCTTCAACTAAGACAATATCTCGACTTTTGACAATCTTCTTCTTAACAGGATCATACAGTTTGTAGCCGAAATCATCCAGACCATAGCCAATAAAGACACACTGTCACGTCTTTGCATCAAGTTTGGATCTCTCGTCCTTTGGGATGTGTACAAATACTTCTTAACAGGATCATACAGTTTGTAGCCGAAATCATCAAGACCATAGCCAATAAAGACACACTGTCACGTCTTTGCATCAAGTTTGGATCTCTCGTCCTTTGGGATGTGTACAAATATTTTGCACCCAAAGACATGTAACTATGTAAGTGTTCATATGACACTTCATTTCCTGTCCAAACTTGATTAAGAACATTACCTTTTAGTGCGACTGCTGAGGACATGTTCAAAACATGTACGGTTGTGTTGAATGTCTCCCCCCAAAATGTCTTCGGTAGCTTGACTTGTGAGAGCAAGCTTCTGACCATTTCGCACAAGATTATGTTCATCCTCTCAGCTAGGCCATTCAGCTTAGGTGTCTTGAGAGGTTTCGTTTGGTGTCGGATTCCTTGCATCTTGCAGTACTGATCAAACAGACCTCTGTATTCTCCACCATTGTCTGTTCTGATGCATTTCAGTTTCTTGCCGATTTCTCTCTCTACCAGGGCATGAAACTCCTTGAACACTCTCAACACTTGATCTTTCGTCTTCAAGGTGTATACTCATATCTTTCTTGAATGATCATCTATAAATGTCACAAAATAAAGTGACCCACCAAATATTATTGTCTGTATCGGACCACATACATCTGAATGTATGAGATCAAGTACCTCCGATTTTCGTTGAGGCGGGGAGCTTTGGAAGGACACCATGTTCTGCTTTCCAGCCATGCAGTGTTCACACATATGTAAGTGTGAGTTCTTCAACCCGGGAAGAATATTCCATCTGCGTAGTACTTCCTTCCCCGTTTGACTCATATGACCGAGCTTTTTATGCCATAGCTCGACTGCCTCATTACTATTGACTGTATTTATGCTACTATTGGAAAGTTTATCGTGCATCAAATACAATGTTGAATCTTTCTTACCACGTGCCATCACCATTGATCATTTAGTGAGCTTCCATGTGTCGTCACTAAAGGTGATGTAGAAGCTTTCATCATCCAGTTTGCCTGTTGAGATCAGGTTTAACCGGATATTTGAGATGTGTTTGACTCCATTCAACACTAGCATTGTCCCATTGTCTGTTTCAAGGCATATGTCTCCAATATCGACGGCTTTGGACTGGCCGTCATTCCTCATTCTTACAGCACCGTAGTCCCTTGGCGTGTAAGATGAAAAGAATTCTCTGCGAGATGTGGCGTGTATGGAGGCGCCACTATCTATCACCCATCTGGTCTCGTGGCTGGCAAGATTCACAATATTTTCCTCGTAGATAATGAAGAATTCTTTAGAGGTTTTGTCAGTGGTGGCAGTAGCAACTATTTCTTGGTTAGAGTCACTATCCATTTTGTTGTTGTCTCTGGACTGCTCGTTCTTCAATTTATAGCAATCCCTCTTCATATGACCTTTCTTTTTACAATGGTAGCATTCTATATCTCTTGTTCTTGATTTACCTCGGTTCTTGTCTGATCTACCTGGGCCTCAGCTTTTACTCATCCCCTTTCTGTTGTTCTTCTCAGTCACTAAAGCTTTTGAGGTTAAGGCCGATGTCGTCCCTTGCATTCTCGTCATCTTTTCTTCCTCGAAGATTCTGGTCTTTGCTATCTCTAGTGTGACTCTCTCAGCTGAGGCTGAATTTATCACCGTAGATCTAAATGTTTCCCAAGATTCTGGTAACATGTTTAGAAGTATTAAGTCATTTACCTCATCACCAAAGACTATGCCCAATCCAGACAATTCTTTCATGGTGCCGAGAAAATCATTGATATGGTCCACTACAGTTGTACCTTCATCGTATTTCAACCCCATCATCTTCTTGATGTAGTACAGCTTGTTGTTGTCAGTCTTTACTCAAAAAAGCTCCTCCACCTTTCTTCATAAGACACGTGCATTTGTATTTTCACTAACATGGTTCACGATACTATCGTCGATCCACTGACGAATAGTACTGCATGTCTTCTGGTGAAGATTGTTCCACCTTTCTTCAGACATTGCTTCTGGTTTCTCCTCCAGAAAAACTGATCCATCATAGTCTTTTACATATAGAAGGTCTTTCATCGTTCCTCTCAATGTGAAATAATTGGTGCTAGTCAACAAAATCATATTTCTGTTGCTCTCATCCATCATAAAAATTCAAAATAAAATTTCAAAAAACGGAGCTCACCGTTGCGTCCGGAATGGTTGAAAATGGTGGAAATGACACTTCGTTTGTCAAAATCCGACACATGGACCAAAATATAAATTTTCAGAAGTTATAGGGGTCTAAATGTAATTTCTAAAAATTCAGGGGCTAAAGTGTAATTTCATGAAAGTATAGGGACCTTTCTCAAATTTATCATAATTTTACTGACGTGGCACTGGTGCTGACGTGTCAGACACGTGTCGCTGACTGGATGACACATGGCTACTGACTGGTCTGATGATGTGTCCTGCTGACTTGGCTGCTGACTGTGCGTGACAGCTGACGTGGCAGATGACTGGACGCTGACGTGTGATGACTGTACGCTGACTGGACGACACATGGCAGCTGACTCAGCGTCTTCAACCTCCAGCTGCGCGTGAAGCGCGTGAACGAGAGTGAGACTCACTCGCCGCCGCGTGCGGCTTCGTCTGAGCTCCGTTCGATCGCCGGAAAATATCACCGTGCTCGGATCGATGTGAACTAGTTGATGGTATACTTAAAATCGATTTTTGACAACTTTCGTCGGAACCGATTTTCTGAACCGAAGCTCTGTTTTTGAGTTTCGGGATCCCTCCGTGGAACCTTAGCTCCTGATACCACTTATTGTGATAAAAACACACACTATAGAGGAGAAATGAGAGGAAAACTCTTCTTTATTATTCAATAAAGAATTACAAAACTTATTACAAAACTTTACAAAAAAAACTCTTAAAACACACTCAACTCTCTCTATATTGAACTCACAGGATTTGGGATGATTTGCAAATAGTTATGGGAAACGTGTGCTACAGTGGAACACGTTTTTGGCCGTTGACAAAAACGTATTGTCGTGTTTCTTGCTGCATGAGAGCCGGGCCAGCATGTTGCTTTTGCTCTGTCATGCATTTGCATGCATGAGCATGAACCAGCTGGAGCTTGCAGCTGGACTCCAACAATAGCCTATATTATATGCTATATATTTTTTCAATTTCATTGGACCTAATTAAGATGCATTCATCTTTTTGTTTTAGGGGCCAGATGATATTAATTTTTTAAGTATTCGGAATTAAAAGAGCGAATCAATTATAACTTCTTTTAAAGGTTGAATGCGCTAGACGGGGCTACACCTAGACCTGATCATCCAATTGCTTGATACGTATTTGTATTTGTTTCAAATCAAATATATATTAAGCGAAATGTGTGTGTGTGTGTGACCAAAAAAAATAATAATAAAGATAAAGATTTTAATTTATAGTTCTTCTGTTATGACCTCCTCAAAATTGTTAGTTTTGCATTACAATATTTTTCCTAACTAAAATCTTGATTCTGCTACAAAATAAAATGAATAACGTAGATACATTTAGTAAAAATATTAAGAAAATAGTATATGTGCAATCCGATTGGAGTAAAGAAGAATTGCAGGACAAATCTTCTTTGGCAGTGAGATTACTCGATACTCACCATCCTTTACTGGCAAGATGTACATGGTCACATAGCTTGTATTGATTCACATTCTTATTAGTCCAACAATATTAATTGTCGTTCAATTCAAATATTGCTATATGTGATTCTTCCCTTGGAGTAATAGCTAGGCCTCTTCTCACTCTTTGAAGAGTGAAGAGTCACAATGTACGTGGAAGCTGAGAGTCTAGATTTTCTTGAAAATAGATTGAGGAGCATCAAAGTAAGGACTTACATCCCAACTAGGATGGCACCCAAACCCTAACTAAATCATATACTGCACTCCAAGAGTTAATACAATTGATAAAACAAAATAGAAAAAGTTTAATACGTCGAGAATATTATTGGGAAAAAATAAATCTATGTCTAAATTAGATAAGGGAGAGGAGATAGAGGAAGTGAGCCTCATTAAAACATTATTCGGTAAATCCTGTGGGAAAACCTGAATAAGGAAAAAGTATTGGCTCACAACTACTGAATGACCAAAAAGGAAAGGAGTAGAGACCAAAAAGATATATAATCTTTAAAGAGCCCGCATCTGCAAATGGTGAGAGACACCCTTAAACAAAGGCATCATTATTTATTAAGCAAATCGATAATAGACAAATCATTTTTAGGGCCTAGTCTATATAGATACATTATAAACATTCATATTCTCTTCTTCTTTATAATGAGATAAATAGATTTAGACCATCCTAAATATATAAAAGAAAAAATATATTTAAAAACAACATAAACGCAGCAGAATAAAAATGCGAGGGAAATGATGAGAAATGGTGATGAAATTGGGACCACGAATCTATGATTGAGAAAGGGAACCTTCACAGCAGGTTTTAACGCTAACGCTGGCATGCATAATTGGCATATCCCCCAGCCTATTCTTCAGCATATATATCCGAAACAAACATTTTACAAATAGATATATATTTTTTACTTTTAATTTCTTGTATAAAATGCTATAATCAGGGCTAGCTCTAATTAGATGTCTTCAAAGGATACCATTAGTTTGGGAAGCAAGATAGATAGATGTGGAATTGAAAATTACAGTGCAAATCTCCTTTAGCAAAACGTCTATATGCTTCGGATACTTTACTGTTTTGCCAAAGGAGATTTGCCCCTGCTATTCACTTGCACTCCTTCATTAATTAACCTGGTCAGCTTCATTTCCTCTTCTCTGTAGCTTGTATATATTAGCATTCATATTTATGATAAGTTTTTAATTTCTTCATCATTAATTAGTCAAAGGTGAAGTCATTACTGGTTCTCAATGGATCAGCTTTTGGCTATTTGATTTGAATATATAGAGGTTAATTGTCTTTTTTTTGCAGGGATATGATCGATGGGTAAATGCACCGACTCTTCATTTCCGGATTCCTCGAATTATTTAGATTCGTCTTTTTATTATGAAAACACTGTTAAGAAAATAATATAATTTTATTATGATTTCTAAAATCATTAGGATTTATAATTTTATTATATATCATTATTATTATTACTCTCCTATTTTAGTTTTATATATAGTCTATTTAAAGGCTCATACCATTATAAATTCAATTTAGAGTAAATTTAAGATTTTCTTTCATTATCTAACATGATATCATAACCTAGATTATGAATTTTTTAATTTCACTCTATCTAATTTTCATCGACGATCACAACTATCATTGGTACGTGAACCCCCACATGCCGCCTTCACTATGCCACTTTTATTGCACCACTTCAAACTAAATCTGACACCCCTGCTTCCCCTCTCATCAACCCACATAGTACTTCTTGTTCATCCATTTTTTTTTGTTGTCTTACTTCATTCGACATTATGGATTCCACAAAGAGAATAACACTAGCAACAACCTCCTTCTTATTAATGGCTACTACTTTTCTTGGAGTCTCTCTAATGTTGGGGATTCAGCTGGATGGACGACATTCATGGATTACTGTTGGGGTCAGGCGCAGCGGAAGGCGTTTAAAACTTACCGAATAAATTATTCAATATCTCATATGAATAATTCATTCATATTTCACCTAAACATATTTATTCGATATCAAATAACGACATAAAATAATTTAGAAACACCACAGAATTTTTACAAAAATGTTTTTCCTTAAAATATCATAAAACACGTTTTAGTCCGAACCGACCAACCAATACACACGAGGGCTGCCTAGGTCAGCCCCCATAGTACTTGGACAGTTCATGGGCTGACCCAACAGTGACCAATTCACTATTTGGACAGCCATTACTCGGTAAGCCCGAAACTCACCCGGTAACGCCGTTTTTCACCGTTTTCACATATTTTCACTTCGAAACACTTTCCAGCAATTATTACAATGCCCAATGCACATCCAATATATTTAAATAACATATTTTTCATCACCAAAATTATAGAATTTTCAGATCTGATCTGGGTGCCAAAAATATCATTTTTCATGCTTTAAATCCAATTTTCTCAACATTAATCATATTAATATTTGCACCAATCAAAGCCACCACCAATGAAGAACTCAAGAATAATTTTAGGAGTTACAAAAGTGGTCATAACACTCTATAATGGCAACAAGTCATCATATGATAAAATTGAACTAATATTACACTAATATTACTCAATCTTACTTCACACATGTATTTAGCCTTCAAATCCATCACCCAAATCATAAAATCCCAAAATTTAAGAAAGAAAGAAATCATAGAACAATTCTAGATATTCAAGAATAAGAAACAAATTTTCTAAGCTTAAGAATATTAAAAATTACCTCAAAATCTTCAAATTTCCTTAAGCATTCTTCTTGATTTGATCACTTTCTCTCAAGATATATTTTGGGAGCTTTCTATGGAGAAGAATTTCGACCATGGAAGTGTTATGAAAGAGGAAAAATAAATTTTCACTTTATATACTAGGGGTAACCTAACTTGGGGGCAATTTGGTCATTTTATAATTTATTTAATATAATTAAATAGCAAGCTTTAAGTTACTTGTTTAATTTGATAACTACAAGCTTAAATGTCATGCCATTTGTTAAATATTTATTACAAATGAATATTATTTGATTTAATTAAACATTAAGTTTAAAGTAGACAAAATCAAATTGAATACTTCAACCTTAAAGTTTAAGATTATTAGTAACCAATAATAATTAAACATATTACATAAAAATTATGTAATATATATATTATTTAATTATCTAAATATTTAACATTTAAATATCTAAATAATTATTATTATAAATATTATTATATATGTATTTTTATTTACACTAAATAACAAAATACATATATTAATGACATGTGCCAAAATCTCATTTGACAATTTATTAATATGTTTCAAATCAAATTTTGTATCAAATATAAATATACATTAATTATTAATTGACCAAAAATGCCCCTATACATGTATTTTCGTTTAACCTTTAAACGATTCAGAGTAACTTATTTAATCTGATAAAGTATTATGAATAATCTGTATTATTCATAACGCGTTGCTCAAGTTTTCAACGAGTACACTTCATATTATGAGACTCTCTAAGTTTAGGTTTATCCGTCACAAAATCAAATTTCGTGTCCATAATCAAATTTCGTGTACACTTCATACTCGACTCGAGAAGATTCCTATTGAATTTGGCGTACCATCTATTAGGAACTCTTCGGTGAGTTGTTCAATGCTTATCAAATAAATACATACACGTCTATACGAGTCTCTCAAGACTCATTGTTTATTGGGATAAACCATCAGACTAAATCTCGATATACGACATGTACTGGTCTTAGCGGATTTTACTAACTTACCCGTGTTAGTAAATCTTGACCAAGAACTTTATTTGAGAATATACAACTTATAATGACACTTCCCAATGTCAATTACAAAATACGTTGTCTGCGCACTACGTTGTAAATCTTGGGATCTTTGTCTAATATATACATATCACTAAATCAAATTTAATTTCAATCTAATCGTAATTAGATCGAATACGTATAAAAAAATAAAAGGTGCAACCATTAATATGTAATATTATGGAAAAAAATTATTTGTATTCATGAATCGGACATAAATACGATCCGGATTGGCGCTCAGAGCACAAACCCTAACAATTACAACAAGTGAGCTTCTTGCAAGAACTATAATGTCGGAGACAACATCGTTTTCAATTACAACAATCAGTCTCACAACGTGAAGCAATTGACCCTCCAAGATTTTCAGTCCTGCAACGCAGCATCTCTGGTCGACACATTCACCACAGACTCTAATTCCTTTAGTCTCACAAGAGCTGGCCACTACTATTTATTGTGCGTAAATGCGGATATCCAAGCCACTACGAAACAAGACAGAATATTGACATCACGGTCACTCCAGCTTCGACTGGTACTCCATTTCAATCATCAGGCTCATCGTCGTCTTATTCTCCTAATAATCCGGGTAAGACCAATGCTTCTTCTTTGTTTAAGCTTTGGTCACCCATGCTATGCTATTCTTTGGTGCAGTCGCTATCGCGCTCCCTCTCGGGCTTCAGCTCTCTCTTGGGATTCCGTTCATTCTTAGACTTCGGCTTCATCTTGAGCTCCGACTCCCCATTTGGTCTTCGTAGGTTAAAGTTCATCAATTATCTCCCAATTTCAAGACTCGAAGTTGCAAGACTCCGACCTCTGATTTCAATATGCAACCCCAAACTTTGTTCATTCGTCACCAGCTTAAGTTTGAGAGGGGTTAAGGAAATAATATCTCTTTATCATGGAAACAATGATAAGAAAATAAAATCTTTTTATTTTGAAATCAATCCCGAAGATATGATTCATATAATCTTTAGGATTTGTGATTTTATTATAGATCCTTATTAGTATTATTGTTTTCCTATTTTGATTTTTTATGTAGCATATATAAAGACATCTACCATTATAAATACAATATAAAGTGAATTCAAGATTTTCATTCATTATCTAGCAGTGTTATATTTTTTTTTTTGTAAATTATAATCGGTGGTTATTAAATAAAAATTTATATATAATTAAATTTTAATCATGTGTGACGAAAGGTTATAAAAAGCTTCCAAATTCTACTTCAAAAGGTACGTGGCCTGTGTAATTTTATATTATAAGCGTTTTATCTGTTTCAGTATATATAACATTGACGGTAGGTTAATAAATATTTTCGAATAATCGTAGAGATCTGAATATTTGAATTCCAACTCTAGTTTCAATTATTAGGTGACATTTATATATTTATTAGATGATGAATTTTATAATTAGTAAATGATTTATTACTTTATTTTTTTTTCCTACCCAACGAATAATAAATATTACCTCACTTTGATACGATTATTACTTTGTTAACAAATAATTTATTCACTACCAATTTTTGTTATTATTAAATACTATTTGTAAAACCTATTTACACCATCTGCTTCGAACATTGCATTTACCATTGAAGCTGTCGTGTAATTATTTCCCCAATCCACTGTATCTTCATAATTCACATTTTCAATATTTATTTATTGTGGTATATCACCTCAGTACGTATCGGTAAATATTAAAACAAATGTCTTTTGATTATGAGAGTGCCCCAAACATCAAGATTCAAGACTAATGTTGTATTTGTTGTATATATAATTTTTATTTGTATACAGTTAATGCAGCAGTGCTTCATCAGTTCCAATTGATCTCGCATTTTAAAAGAATAATTAAAATAATTAACAGATAATAAGATACATGTGGCAATTATATAATATATCACACAATTTTATAAGTAAAGTTTGTTTAAAAATTAATTTATATTTGTAACATTACTGAGACAAATAACCCAAATTGAGTCAATGCTTCTCATTAATAAAATAAATTTATGTTAAATTTTATATAATTGTTCTACGGTTTGGGCTCAATTAGTCTATGTAGTTTAAATTACCTAAAACATTCCTTATTTTTATTTTTTTTGGTCAAAATTTATTTATAAAAAAAAATTCACTTGATTATTTTTTCACTTTTCACTTATTACATCTCATATATATATATATATATATGAGATGTATATACATACATATATATATATATACATATATATACATACATATATATATACATATATATACATACATATATATATACATATATATACATACATATATATATATATATACATAATTTATTTTAAATTATTAATGATTCATACGTGGACAACCACAAAAAAAAAATGTCTATATGGACAACCTAAAAATGAAATAATTTCTCAGTTTTTATATAATATATAGATTATAAAAATTATACTTAATTCTTAAAAAGTACAATGACGTTTCAATTTTTAATTTTTTAAAAAAAAAAATATAAGTGCTACATAAATAATTGTCTTAAACCTTAATATACTAAAAGGAAATTTATCCTTATTTTTGTTAAAAGAAAGTTACAATTACTTTTATCTGCATTAAATAAGGGCTTCACTCATATTTTTATGGGAAATTATCGTTTTTTGGGTAATTTCAAAATTTTATTTTTATAGAAATTGGACAATCAATTTTATTTTCTGTAAAAATGAACAAATAAACTTACTTTGGACAAAACTACCCTCCTCTTCTCTCTCTCTCTCTCTCTTTTAAATTGCAACACTCGCTGCCATGGGTTTTCCACCATATATAGCAACAGTTCTGCTATTTAAATCGCAGCACTCGCTGCCATGGGTTTTAAGGTTTCTCAAGACTGTTGTAAGGTATCTTAAGATTCCGTCTTAAGATATCTCAAGATTTCGTTTAAAGATGTCTCAAATTTTGTACCTGTTTTTTCCTAAGTTTGAAAGATATAAAAATAATTTTTTTATTTAAAATTATGGACGTTCATTTTCTGAAGGAAAAACTATGTTTGCTCAAATTTGATAAAAAAAACAAATTGTCATTTATCTAATTTTACTAATTTTCCTATTTTTATACTTAGTCCAAGAAGAGAAAAATATTAGCAAATTTTAAACCCACCATTTTTTATACTAACCAATATTAGTTGGCCTCATATCCAAATATTTGAAAGTTTGTTTATTTATTTGTTTTATTTTTTCAAAAACTAAACCTCAATGAGAGAGGCGATATATTTGAAGTAATAATCAGCAACGTACGTTAATCATTACAAAACCTACAAGTTGGGGCAATCCTGAGATTTTGGGACCCTATGTGACTCTTCATTGATAAAGGTATTTTTTATTTATTTATATTTTTAATATAATGAATATTTTTTTTTTTTTTTAATTTAGGATCCATAATTTTGGCCTAAATTTAGGACCCAACCGGTGTAGACGTTGGTTTTCGCCTGAGGTACACAATCGAGAATTTGTAGTATGAGACACTAGCGATCCTGCAAAACAAAGATAGAGTGAGGTGTAGTTACTGCACACCGGTGTGGTGGGTGCCGTAGGCACTCCGACGCTCAAATCAGTAGTGAAGACAAACAGTAAATAATGGAACAAAGTCAGAAGTTACATTGACTTCTGTTGACCGATGTTTAGAAAGTAAGAGGTTATGAGAGCTCAAGTCTAAGAGTTAAGACTTGAATGAATTGGTATTTCGAGTAATGCTCGTATTTATAGTTTGAGAGAAGTTTACTTAATAGCTAAAATAGGAGCTGTATTTGCGATGAAATGACCTACAACGTGCCTCAGACTTCATCCTTTCGGTGATGAATGATATTTGCATGTGAAATTATATTTTGTGTTTAGAAAAAAGGAAATATAATTGGTGGATAATTTAATGGATTTTGTCTTAGACTGTTTGTCATTTGGGCTTATAAAATAATTTAAGTTTTTCGGATTGGGTCGTGATCGTGGGATTCTGCTTAATATTGGATCCGAAGTGAAAAGATGATTTTGGCAGGAACATGCATGGATGCAAGCGAAGTTGCAAGAATAGCAAAACATGAAAGTTGTCATTAACCTAAGCGAAAACATGAAGGAAAATAAACTCAACACATGCCGCAGTTGAGAGGAGGTGGGCGATCCCAGCTGGCGTCTGTCTCCACCATGTGATATCACCCCACAAGATTGTTTTCCCGATAGGTGTATGAGGAAATGAAGTCCTTTTCTTTAATCTTAGATTGACAGTTTAGCCATCGATTACATACGGATCTGCAAAAATTCGGAAGTCGATTAATCTGAATTTAGATATCAAAAAATGCGCTATTGTATAGCTGATTTAAGGGGATCGATCCTGATAAACTTTTCACTACAGATTGTTATGTAATTAATAAAAATAAAAGATAAAATAATCCGAAGATAAAACACCCAAAGGGATACCAAAAACCTTAATTTGCAAATTGCAAAGCTGTCTGCGGTATTAGAGAACTCAGAATCAGATCTTTCGGAGGGCTTTCGATCTACTGAAATTAGGAGAGAGTTATTGAAGCAGATCAATTAATGGGCAAATCTCCTTTGGCAGACGCCTACAGATATTAATTTAATATGTAGATTGTGTCTGTCAAAGGATACTTGCTCAGTAATTCACTTGCAGTCTTTTAGTGTTATGGATCAATGATCGGGTAGGTACCCAAATTTATACTAAGCCGGAACTCGAAGAATTATGTGCTCTCTACCAAAGATGATCATCATAACAGAATAATCCAGTGAATAATAATCTCATTGCTAGCTAGCTAGCTTTAATTATTCTCTTATCCTTTGCCCTTTGGTTCATCCTCGTACGAAAAGTCTCACAAGGATTTCATTTTCGAAATGTGCGTGCAATGGAAGTAGTCATTGTTAAAGGAAATACCACACATCTCTTGAGAAGTAATATTGGTCTATAAATATAAATATAAGTTGATTTGTAATTCTTAAACTAACTTTTGATTTGAGTTACACTCAAATGAATTGGTTGATCTTGATTTATGAAAATAAAACATAAGATAACTTTCAACTCTTACACCCATGAATTTCATTAGTATAAGTCTTCACAGACAATTCAATAATTGTCCCCAAGGGACGTGGCTTGGTGGTGTAGGACTCAAGATCTTACCTTGAGGTCTTGGGTTTGAATCCATGGGGTGCGTTTCTTGTAAGAGTCTGAGACAGCCGGAGATTTTACATGTTCCGCTTAAGCCATAAATGAGTGATTTGGCGGTGAGATTTTCAACAATTTCAAAAAAAAAAAATTAATAATATTTAATTTACTCATCCATACAATGTTAGATACAGAAATTCGATAAATCCCAAGTTAAATTAAAACCATTAAGGCGGTCCAATTAATATATATGGTCCTTCCCATACATGAAATGCAACCATCTTGTTCATAAATCATGAAAGTTAAGGCCATGAAAGTAGATGCATGGCTATTCGTTCTACATATTAAGAAGAGAATCAAAACATGGTGGTTTGCTTTTGCACGAAGATTGATCTTTTAAAGAGATGCAAGAAGCCGCGAAGATCATCAGATAGGATCGGTGCTAAAGGGGAAGATATCCTCGAGCATAATTCTCATGAAAAATACTGTCTTATTAATTCACTATACAGTAGTGCTACGTAGCTTAAAATTATTTTAAAAATTCTTGAAATTTATGCACCATATTAGATGCGATTTTCTTTACCTAAATTACCTTTTATGTGGTTGTGATCACAATTATGTGGTAAACGGGAAAGTGGATTCAATCACATGGAAACACACACATATATGATAAGGTTTTAGAACTGCTTCATATTTACCCAAGTTAGCTTGAGAATAAAAGGTTGATGAATGTTTATAGTTTAAGTTTATTAATTTATCTAGTACATGTCACGTCGTCTGATTTTGATATCATCTTGAAATTCGTGAACCTAACTCAATTCAAAAACTAATTTAAGAATAAAGTTGCTCAATATTTATATTTTAAGTTCATTCATTTATCGCTCCTCTACACCATCCTCTAGATTAGATCTTTGAAATAATATCTTCATGATGTATAACAAAATTAGATGAAAAATAAGTTTTTTTAAAAAAAAAAACCCTGAAGCATCATATATGATGCTTGATATGCTAGCAAATATGCCTTGTGGTGTAAGAAAAAAGATGTTGCATGAGGCCCTTTTCGAAGGGAAGGGGGACCATGAATGAAGTGAAGAGAAAGCTCATCAATAGGAATGATCCCTAGCATATACCAGTTACTTTCATCGAATATCCTGATTATTATGCCAATTTTGAAGCAATATATCCGGCAATATCTCCATCCGAATTCTGGCAACACACAATATTATTGAAGTGATGAAGGAAGTTCTGAGGGTAGAGAAGAATTACAGTGCAATTCTCCTTTGGCAGAGAATATTTGGCTTGTACACAGGCGACAAGTACTTAATTATATTTACTGCCAAAGGAGAATTGCCCTGCCATTCAGCTACTACCATATGCATATATATATATATAATCATTTTGTAGTGTCCAAAATAATCATTGTTTTCTTCATTGATACATCTTTATTAATTTCTATCCTTTTGCGTTTGCTCGCAGGTGATACAAGTGAAGAGCCAACGATGACCTAGCTACTTGGAAGAAATTAATTTAATTCTTGCTTGCCTGCGTCGGATCTTTGTAATGGTTTACACTATTCACCAAAACCTCTGGAGCAGTTGATTTTAGCTAACCTTTTAAGTTGGAATTGCTCTTTAAAGCAAACATGTAATTTATTTCATAAACAATAGGGGATGAATATCCAAATTTGAATATCAAAATAAATTATTATTGAGACTTTGACACTGGGATGCATGATCAATATTTCAAAAGCTTATTAGGTAACATATAAATTGCATCGCCAATAGTCTTCCATCAATTAAAGTTATACGATTTTGATTGCTGTAAAAAGGATAGTTTTTGAAGTACTTAGTTATAATTCTCTAAGTTATGTATTATTAACCGGCTAGCAGCAATCAATCAGTGAATTTAATAGGGTCAGGTTAGCATGTGATTAGGTTTGATTTTGGGTGCCTATCTTGCTATCGGAAATGCTTGATCTTGATTTGATGCTTTGACTGTCATAGAGTACATTATATTTATTTTAAAACTTAAAAGGGAACTTCTTGATTCAGGTGATGACCAAAAATGTTGGTTCAAGGTTCATCCAGTGGGTCTTGCAGCATTCAAAGTGGTCAAGTAATGGAAGGGGTGCAAAAGCAATTTGCTCTTTTGGTGGCTACAGACTGTTCTTGTTAGTAGAATGTTACAAATTTTATCCAA
>SKCR01044634.1:0-59629 GCA_019454045.1 Zanthoxylum bungeanum
GTGATACTCGATGAAAATCGGAGTAATACTGTTCAAGGCACGAAGTCCTTATGGAACACAAATAGTTCATCTATGATTAAACTATACCATTAATCTTTAAATCACAAAACTTCGTAGATTGGATAGAGTCAGAAAACAACCTAGGGTATGGGTTTCTGATCTAACCTGATAAAGATGTCAATCTTATGGAGGTGTACCATCCGACTACATTATGAGGAAGTGATACGAGGTATCGACTCCCTGTTGGCAAAGTGCCATGAGTCCGAAATGGATTCCATGTATAACAACTATGTTTGGATACTAGTTGTTGTACCACAAGGCGTAGTGCCTATGGTACATTAAACGTCTTCAAGGAAGACATACATGGAAGGCAACATACCAACGTGCAAAGCTAAGGTTTTGACGGAAAGGTATCGTTATCAACATTATGTTAATAACGGTTCAACCTTTTTACATGTTGCCATGGTAAATCCATTTTGAAGATGCTTGTTGATAACTGTATATTTCATTTATGAAATATGTCAGTTACAAATCAAAATCGCTTTCCTGAAAAGGAAACCTTTTGGAGGATGTTTACAACATCCTGACGATTTTGTATAACCGACAAACAAGGTTTGCGGGTTATTCGATCCATGTTTGGATTGATGCAAGCATAAGGTTCTTGGAACTGTTGTTTTGAAATAATCATAATGGTTTATGATTTGACTCAAAACGAAATAATTCTTGTGTATATAAGGAGGTTAGTGGGAGAGCGCACTGACAGTGAAATCCCATAAAACTATTGTTGAAAGCTTGGCTTTCAATAGAAATTCTCCGTAGAATTCTGGGGAGTAACAACCTTTATTAGAGGAATAAAGATCTACTGGGATAGATTTGGAGTTGTTAACACTCTCTGGGAAATTGTACATTTAAAATGTAATTGTATAGGTGTCTCATACGCTTCAAGCATATGGAGTCACAATCAGGTCAATCCAAGTGACAGTCACTGGATTGAAGTTAAGAACATCTGTTAGTATCTCAGAGAACTAAAGATGCTATCTTTAACTATGGAGAAGGAGAACTTGAAGTGACTGGGATCACTACTGCAAGTTTCCAAACAATTAAATACTGCGGTACTATAAAGTTTGAACACCGGGACAGTGAGCTGGAAATCTTCCAAGCAAGATAACTGTTACCGAATAAACAACAAACGCGGATTATTGCTGCAGCTGAGGCAGCAATAGAAGTCTTTTGGGTCGAAAGTAAATCTAATAGATTAGATATAGTTCTGTTAGCAGCTGAGCTAGGCGTCAGCACAGGCTAAGGAATTAAAGGTCTCATCGACGATCCAGATATATACTTCTATATCGTCTGATTCGTTCGGATCATACATCGTGGCGATGTGATGATCGTATAAATCGCGTCAAATGATAATCGAACAAATCCGCTGACGAAAACCTTTCCTCAGCAATTTGAGCGAACCGTACATAGTTCAGGTGTAGGACACTTGAGTGACTCGCAATGTGCCAAGTGGGAGATTGTTGGACAAAATGACCCATAGCGTCACTATTTGCACAGATCATTGTGTGTTGTAGCAAATTAACTATGTAACAAGGAAATTGCACTCTCGTCATTTGTGATTAGATCACCTTAGATATATAAATGAAGAGAGGTCCCTATGATTAGTTCCTGGATTGAGATGATATGAGACAGTATCAGTCCACGAAGGATTAATCATTAAATATCCCTAGCCGTAGTATTATCGAGACTGGACATCGATAATGCGGAATAGGCTAGTATTGCACTTGTGCGCGTTGTGAGGGCACAACGGCATAGTTCTCATATATATAAGTATTGGATACTTGTGCAAGTGCGATAGGAGGTCGTGTTTCACCGATGGTACGGGAAACAGCTTCGCTCTGGATAGACCCTTCGGAATCCCATTGGTATTATGACTAGGTGTCTATGGGAGGCCGAAATCAAGGTAGGTGTGTATAGTCTTAACCTGAGACTTACATCGCTAATACTTACGACAATCGGTAAACTTTGGTTTTGGTGGTGGGGGATCTTAACTGGTTCTGTGTTCATCTCTTCTGGGTTTATCAGGAATCGTAGTGTATTGGATGTGATGTCAAGACGGAAGTGTCACTCCAGTCATAATGGAGATGATGTCACGCAGGATACGGTATTAGTGCTCTTTTAGTGATGCGCATCCAATCGTGATATTATGACCAGGTCATGAATATCCGATTATAGAGACTAGTTACCAGACATCCGATATGTGTTTCGGACGGGGCAGACACTTATCCAGCCCCAGCCCTAGCACGTGATTATCCGATACTGGGCCGATATGCACAATACAATTGTATACTACGCTTGATACAGATCTTAATATTCTTAAATGGATATGTCCGGAGAATTGGGTAGACTTGGTGCTTTGCTAGGAGTCGACCTTGTCTCGTAAATCGGTAGAACGTAGTACTTGGTACGTACGTGATTCGGATACTCCGACGACCGTATTTACTGCCAGATTATCCGGGGATCTCATGGGTCGCTTCCCGATAATCCACCGATGACGCACAACTCGCACTCTTGAATAATCTGGGATTATAATAGAAGAGAGAGAAAATTAATCTAGGATTAATAACGGAGATATTTTATCCGGGATAAAATGTCGTCTAAAGAGAGAGAACGATTAATTCGGAATTAATCGATGAATTAATATATTCGATATATTAAACGAAATTAGATTTCGACGCGGAATTAAAATTAGATTTTAATTCGGGCAAACGAGTTAATTCAGAATTAATTCGTTAGCGACGTAAATAATAATTTCGCCAGGGGTAATTATTTATTTAAATTCGATTGAATTAACGTCGCGACGTAAGCTCGGTATTTCGGAAATATCGAACCCGAACGCGTGAGTGCACGTGGGCCCACTTTCATTTGGAAACGTGTGGGGCCCACATGACACATGTCATTCTAATGCTTTGCATGTAGATAGTGTACAATGCACTCAATGTTATTGCATGGAAATTGAGTGTTTGACACTCTAAGCTATTGCATGTGTTGTGTCATAAATTTATTATTAATTTAATAAATTATGGCATAAATATAAATTGATTTTTGGTAAATCATTTTAATTACTTAACACATTTTTCTCTCAAAAATTCTCTCTTCCTCTCACGGCAATGGTGGCCATTTCTTCACTGGTTTTGAACCAGTTTGGGCGTGAGTTTAGGGGAGCAAGGGTTGGGTTTTCATGGTGAAAACCGCAAGTGCTAGCACACTACGAGTCTTGCGAAGGTGGTAGGGAGGTTCCCCCATGAGACGGGATCCATCCGACGAAGATTGGAGCTCCGTTTCTTCACTCAATTTTCTGTTTTTGTAGGACAGTTGACTGTTGCAGTGATGAGATCAAGGCAGTGCGTTTTTGGGCTTGAATCATCTCCAAATCGACTCAACCGATCAATGTGAGTATTCTGCTACCTCCGTTGATGTGTTCACACATAATTTCATGTCTTGTTTGATCTTGGGACCTTATAGAAAACCAACAAGGCATACACAGAACCGATTAAAGCCCTAGACGACCAAAACTAAAGCATACCGATTGTCGCAAGTATTAGCGATGCAAGTCTCAGGTTAAGACCAAATACACCTATCCTGATATCGGACTTCCATAGACACATAGTCATACTACCAATGGAATTATAAGGGGTCTATCCAGAGCGAAGCTGTTTCCGCACCATCGGTAAACACAACCTCCTATCACACTTGCATAAGTATCCAATACTTAAATATATGAGAACTATACCGTTGTGCTCCCACAACACTCACAAGTGCAATACTAGTCTATTCCGCATTATCGATGTCCAGTCTCGATAATACTACGACTAGGGATATTTAATGATTAATCCTTTGAGGTGATACTGTCTCATATCATCTCAATCTAGGAACTAATCATATGGACCTCCTATCATTTATACATCTAGGTGATCTAATCACAAATGATAAGAGCGCAATCTCCTTGTCACATAGTTAATTTGTACAACAACACCATGATCTGTATAAATAGTGACGCTATGGGTCATAACTGTCCAACAGTACTCGGGAAACCTTGTTTCCTAGTGGGCTAGGATCCCGTTAAATAACACACAATCTTGACTTTGGCCAACAAATTGTATGATAATTAACTAGGTAGATCTCTAAGATCAATTGGATCCCAACCAATTCCTAGATCCAGTTGGTGGACATCCAAGTCCGAAAAATATATCTTATATATGTCAATATATCCAATATATTCCCTAACTTTTTTCCTCTGAATCAACTAAGCCTTGGCTTGGGCATAAAAACTTAGTGATCCCAGTTAAGCAGAACCTATTGACCTTGGAAAGCTTCGTAATCAATGTCGATGGACAAAAAGTGATCTTGACTTTTGCCAACAAATCACAACTTGGACAAGACACCGATATGGAACAAAGCCTTCATAATTCAAACACATCTGCGAGGGACAAAGGTCTTGACTTTGGCCAACAAACCAGTGCCAGTCTTGGATCTTGAGTAAGAATCACTCAAACGAAGGAAAAATGCTTAAAATGTTGTGAGGGTTTTTCGCGTAATTGGCAACCAATTAATTATCTTTGTTAAGGTCTCATCATCATACACCCTTAAACATGCATTCTAAACACATAATAAGGCGCGCATAAATAAAATAATAATGATATGCGGATGGATACTTAAACACATTGTTCCTAGAACAAATCTCTCCATTTCCTCCCTCCCGCTAGCACAAGTATTACTTCTACCCGATTACATAAAACTTCTAAAGAAACCTCATTTACATTGAGGGGAATAGGTGAGAAGAGAAATACACAGAGTCAAGAGGTAATAGGCTGGACACGCAGGTCCAATTTAATAAATTATAAATTTATTACAACAATTTCCAAAATTGCCCTCACCCATCTAATATCTATCCGATATACATTATTCATACATCGCAACCATGTATTCACACAAGCATGTTATCAATCAATCTAATCCAATTAATTAATCTGAATATTAATGACCATCCAATGTTCAAGCAACGATTTGATTTTGCGCGAGTCAAACTCGTTTTGCGAATTAGTACTCAAAATACGAATTCTTTAATTATATTAAACTACAACATTAAATCCAATTTAATTTGTATTTAACACTAATTCTTTATTTAAACCCGCATGTGAAATATAGTTGTGTGACCTGTAGAAGCCACCCTTTTATGCTTGTGTTTGGGACCATCATCATTTGGATCCATTTGGACCTCTTGTCATGAGATATGAACTTGTTGGGCCATTTAAACTGGGACGAGTTTATGTCTTATGCCGATTGGACAAAAAGTTTTCAAAATATCGACGGGCCACTTTGTGTTTGGGCCCCCTATCATTTGAAGTTGTTTAGCCATATTATCGCAAAAGTGTAAACCTGTTGGGCCTTTTTCAACTGGGACAAGTTTGCACCTCGCAATAATATGATTGAATGCTTTGCAATGATAATGGGCCAACTTGTATGAAAACCATGATGGACTTATAAAATCCAATCATAATCCAAATATGCTAGAAGCATGAGTCCGATACCCACACTGACTTTCATCCAAGAATGATACGCCTTGTTACGACATATTTGTTTACTTTGGATACCTCCAAGTTCATCCCCATGACCGCGGTTGCCGAGAGCCCAATTCGTCATTTCTAGAAAATGGCATGATCCCAAAATAGGCTTAGTCTACGTTGTATATGGCGGTCTTTGTCTTTTACCGATGGAAAGGGACTAAGGTAGCCAAGTTTCACCCATGTAGCGTAAGAGAGAACGATTTTGTGTACCCTACATCGGTGAATAGAATAAGCCATGCCTAGAACAAAAACATAGACTTACCCCGAGTGTGGGAGAAATAAGATCATAAGGATATATGTTGTTTTGATAACCGCATGCACCTCATGCATTGCATGCATACACGTATCATGTTAACTCCTAGTTTTAAAAGCCTTCATAGAATTCCATTGGCTAAGAGAAGAAGGAAGACTCATCAAACAACGGTTCGCAAACATGAGTGAGTCAGATAACGAGAGTTCCCGCATGGATCAGTTGGAGACTAACCTCACTAAGATTACTGAGTAGTTGCAAGCTTTGGCCACCGCTGTGGCCAGTCTGGGGGTACCCCGTGTGGGAGGAGCAGAAAATAATCAGAATGTCAGGTGTGAGGAGCCTCCGACTAGGGTATGTGATGAGATCCTTTTTTTTTATGATGACATGGCTGAGTATGCCATGGGAAGGATAGCCGAGTCTCAGGCAGAGTTGCAGAGACTCAGGGATTATGTAGAGTACCCGTAAGCTGATGGGTAAGCATGAGGATTTGTTAGACTACGAGGCGATGACTTTCGAGGAGCAGCTGCCTTCCCAGTTCAAGATGCCCGACAAAGCCAAGTTCAACGGGAACGGGGACCCGAGGGTCTATCTCTGACATTATGTTTCTGTGATGAGTTTAGTGGGTCTGTCAAAGCGTTAGGTTCAGAAGATGTTCGGGGAGTCATTGGAGGGAGCACCCGTGGTATGATATCATGGCCTGGAGAGGAAGATCAAGGATGATTAAAGGGCATTAGCAGAGGCCTTTCTGAAGCAGTATGTCACATATTTAGAGATCGACTTGTCGCTCCGTGATTTGGAGAATACCAAACAGAAGCCGGATGAGAGATTTAAGGATTACATAGATTGCTGGAGGAGCCAGCTCTTGAAAATGCAGACTCGCCCCTCGGAAAAGGACCAGACCAAGATGATCATTAAGGGCACCAAGCCCTCTATTTATAACAAGCTGAGGAGGATGACCTCCATGATTAACGACTTTCGACAGCTTAGAGAAACTGTCATGGATATTGAGGAGGAAGAAAGAAACTGAGAATATAAAGTTCTCTTGCCAAAATAGAAGAACTATTGTGGGGCCTTCTGAGACTAAGGCCGCTACTGCTAAGGTCGCTGCCGTTAGAAACAGTTGATTCTCCAATCTTGGTAGACCTTTGTCAAAGGTGTTGGAAAAGCTAAAGATGCAAGGACTCTTAAAACCTTTAGAACCTAGAACAATTCCAAACCCTGTGCCACCCTACTTCGACCTAAACCTATACTGCCACGAAAAAGACAATTGCGCCCGCCTCAGGCATAAGATCCAAAACCTCATTGACGCTCATAAGATACCCGACCTAGAAAAAGAGCAACCCAACACTCACAGAAATCCTCTACCTAATTACCACTCTGTTCCACTACCCACCTACATGATCAACTCCAGCCTACCCGAAAGCTTTATCCTCCAAATTCTCAACAGCCAAGCTTCTTGCATGGGGATAAGGGATGGCTGCAGTGAAGAACCATAAGCCGATAAAGGAGACAATGCTGTAGACGACGAAGATGTTTTCCCTGGTTTATTTGATTGCAATCCTACATTTATTGATAATAAAGACATTGATTTTGCCGACTTGTTCGAGTCATTTCCTCAATAGTTAAGCATGAGTCTGATGATGAAATGTGTGCTTTAGGGTGAAACCTTAGAAACGACAAGTCCTTGATAAACTTTTATCTGATGATTTGAGTAATTGATCTAGGTTAGACTCGTGAGCACTTAATCGTAGGTTTATAGTAGTGGAAACCTGAGTTGTCGGTAAGGTGACTAGCTGAAGAAATTGTAGGTCAATGAATGACCATTTTCTTAGATGTCTACCCTGATTTACTTGTATTATTATGTTTGGTATGGTTGAAAATAAAAGAAAAGTCCCTAAAGAAAAAAAAACACCTACAACCGATAAGCGTGAAGCTACCCATGGGCGAGTATTAGGACCACCATGAGGAGAAATGCTACTTTAAGGGGTAGGTGTGTTGAAAATTAAGAAAAAAGAAAAAAAAAAGAAAAAAAGAAAGAGAGACAAAAGAAAAAGAAAACCATACCATATTGAGCACAGAAAAGCAATTACAGAGCATAATTGAGATATCTAGGTTGGTTTGACCAATCAATCCCAATTTTGGAAAAGAAATCATCGAGTTGGCTTACCTAGGGAACAAGCTATAAAAGAACCTTTGCACACACACACTTTGAGTCTGGTTTAGATCATTTATTCAAAAATTTGGATTTGAGTTGCACTGAGTGCTTTGAAAGTTCTCTGATTTCAATACTGGGCAATCTTTGAGGGCAATAATATGTATAATTATTGGGACTATTTCGTAGCCTGTAATATAGTATGTGATACAGAATGCCACATCATGTAGTCCACATTGGCCTAGTGCAAACAGCGGAGAGCAGAAAGCTAAACCAAGTCTGGGGGTGACCAGTCTACCACCTCGCGAATCAGGGACATAACGAGATCTTGAGCCATGGGAGCAAAGAAAACTGAGCAATCACCATAGTAGAATTGATAGGAGGAAATTATAAACAGGCCCATGGGGCGACCAAAGAATTTTATATGCAAAAGGGCAACAAAGAGCGCAAGAAATGCCTAACCATGGATAACATCAAGCCGAAAGGATAAAGAAAAACCCATCGAAATAGGAAATGCATCCATACATACATGCATACACGTCACATACACGCAATTTTTATTTTTTGTTCGCAGGTTTTGAAGAAAAAAAGGAAAAAAAACGTCATAGATGAGCAACTCAATTTGGGAACAACACCCTCAACTCAAGTCAGGAACAAGACCCTCAACTCAATTCGGTAAAAATACCCTTAACTCAAATCGGGAACAAGACCCTCAACTCAATTCGGGAACAAGGCCTCTAACTCAATTCGGGAACAAGACCTTCATCTCAATTCAGGAACAATACCCTCAACTCAATTCGGGAACAAGACCCTCAACTCAATTCGGCAACAAGACCCTCAACTCAATTCTGGAACAAGACCCTCATCTCAATTCGAGAACAAGACCCTCAATTCAATTCGGGAACAACACCCTCATCTCAATTTGGGAACAAGACCCTAAACTCAATTCGGGAACAAGACCCTAAACTCAATTCGGGAACAAGACCCTCAACTCAATTCGGGAATAAAACCCTCATCTCAATTTAGGAACAAGACCCTCAACTCAATTCGGGAACAATACCCTCATCTCAATTCGGGAACAAGACCATCAACTTAATTGGGGAACAGACCCTCATCTCAATTCGGGAAGAAAACCCTCAACTCAATTCGAGAACAAAACCCAATCGATGGTTCAGGAACAAGACACAGAGGTCAAATCGCCTCTCCATCAACTCAACTCAGGAACAATTCGGGAATGAACCATCTCAGTAACGGTCCGGGAATGAACCACCTCTCAGAAAGTAATGGTTCGGGAATGAACCAGGGGTTGAAGCACCTAACCACCAGATCAACTCAGTGTGAAGCATCTCAAAACAACAGGTAAGTTCGGCAACAGCTGGCGAGCCAGGTAAGTAAAAATGCAAGCATAACTTTGATAGGATTGTCACTGTTACACACTGCACAAGCCCATCAAAATGGGGGTGACTGTAGGTACTGCATTTTTTCATGAAGCCCAATGATGAGCCTCGTATAGAGGCACTACCCGATAAGTTATGGAAGTCGCGGGAAATAGACGTCGGAAGGGAAAAGTCAAGAAAATTTTATTACATCATCAATTTTAATTAAATTGTTTAGCCTTGAGTTCGCTCAATTGATCTCTGTTTTAAATATTAGCCATGGCCCAAACCCCCGCAACCCACAAAAGCCCACATTCCTATACACACCCATCCAAAATCCATGCAACCCATAAGAGGGCCACACACCCAAGCCCATATACCCAACCCACACCCACAAACCCAAGCCCAATCCAAAATATTCAAATCACATTTAACGCATGCCAAAATCCCTCCCAAATCCCCTTCCAAATTAGCCAAGATTGGATCCTCCAAATTTGGAAAGAAAATCAAGGCTTATTTAGTGAGAGGGGCGGCCATACATGAAATTAAAAAGAAAAAACCCTAACTTAACACAAACAATAGAAACCCTAGCATGAAACTATAAAAAGACACCATAACCTAACCAAACCCGAAGACTCTTCTTCTCGGCAGCCCCACATGTCCCTCACTCTATCATTCAAAAATGGCAGCCCATTTATTCTTCTCAAAAATCATCACACATTCTCTCATCTCTATACCCCTCGCCCTCTCTCATCTTTCCTCAGCAACTCACGGCCTCTCTTATCTTCTCTCCATATTGAATCACAAACAACACAAAAATATAAACCCTAAACGCCACACGTAGCCAACACCATTCACCGAACAAACACAAAAACCCTAGACTCTCCACACTTATCTCTCAATTCAAGGAAAACACACAGCAAAAGAAAAAGAAAATAAAAAAAAAACCTTACCCTTCACGTCATCTTTCTCCTCTATGATTCACGGCAAAAGAAAAACAAAAAAAAACTAATAGCCTCCTCTCACTTTAACCTCTCTCATCTCTCTCTTCTCACTACACTCGGCAAACTGCCCACCAAAACACACACAAAGCCACATGCAGCTGAGAACAAAAATAAACAAACAAGTGACCAACAAAACTAAAACACACAGCCCTTTCACGCCACTCACACAAACGATAGCCCTCCACATGAAAACAAACACAAACCCATGAACAACACAAACACACCTTACAGGATAATCAACAAGCCAGAAAACCGACCCCCACTCCGCCATCACAGCCCCTCTACAAACAAATAAAAAACATGCAATGAGCCAAAACACAAAGGTGTTGGACAATTATGACCCATAGCGTCACTATTTGTACAGATCATGGTGTTGTTGTACAAATTAACTATGTGACAAAGAAAATTGCTCTTTTATCATTTGTGATTAGATCACCAAGATATATAAATGATGAAAGGTCCATATGATTAGTTCCGGATTGAGATGATATGAGACAGTATCTCCCAACCTCCTCGTATTGAAGAGGCTTCCTCCTACTCGGCCAGCTTGGAGGAATTAGATACCACTCCAAATTCCTTGAAAAAAATGACCTTCTCAGGAAGAAAACGACACTTACCATCATTGAATTCCCTGAAAAAAAAAATGAACCAGATGAATTAGATTGGTCCTCCCTGGACATGGATCGTCCTACAACCATCACAGAAGACTTTTTGAGCATACTCAGCCACCAGTATGAGGTCCTCATAGACATAGCACTTGAGGTCTCGGGTCTTGCTGAATTCATAAGTCGGCCCGAGTCTAGCTCTGTGGCTCTTCTCCCTTCATTCTTCGAGTGCGGTCTACGGCTGTCTATCCAGTCCTATTTTGTGAGGATGCTAGCATTGATGGAAGTTGCTCCCTGCCATCTGAACAGTTAGAGGATACTGGATGGTCTTCACGTGATATGGCACCGAGCAGGCCTAGGCGAGCCGACCTTTATGGAGCTGCATCGGTTGAACAAACTGAAGGCCAACCCAAAATCTCATCACGGTTGGTACTACCTCTCTTTTTACGCCGACGTTCTCCCCTTCATCACTAAGCTCCCATGGACTAGCAAGAACTTTAAAGACCCATGGTTCTAGGCCACGGGTGACTGGGGTCGATCTCGGTCAACAAATTCTATAGAGATAGACGTTTTAGACATCTTTTCGGCAGGAGCTGAAGACCTGAGCCCTTAGTGTTTTTGTAACTTTCTTGAAAAAATACTAACTTCCCAAACCTTTTTAGCCTTCTGGAGGGATCCTCCGAAAGTTAGCCATGAGGTCCGAGCCAGGATTAAGAAAGCCCGAAATTTTCCCAGCTCTTGGAGAAAAATTGTCAATGATGCCGCTTTTGTAGAATTGGGCCTCATCTAGAGCGTGCCTTCACAGGCTCTAGGACGGTTAGGTAGTTATCGTCTGACTTTCTGATGATTTTCTTGTTCTCAGCTTAAATCTGAATGAGGTTACTCGCACTCAGGAACTGACCATACTTATTGTCTTGTGTTTTGGAGGAATGACGAAGCCGAGTAAGTACCTAGGGTGAATCGAGGCTCTGGTCAAGAGGACCAGTAAGGGAGAATCTGGAAGTTCTCGGCGGTGACTGACCACTACAAGTCAACCATCTTCCTGCCTCATCCAAAACTGCGAGAAAACATTGTCGTTTGTTCGGAGAAGAAGTAGTCGAGCTTGAGGAGGAAGAAGAAGCAAAACCTCCCACCAAGAAGTCTGTTGCTCGGAAGGAGAGGCAAACTGCTGAGGCTGATTCCAAGACCGAGATGAGTGGGGTAGTGTTGTGGGTGAATGACCTTAATGAGAAGGTCCATGATGCAATAGCCCATCTGGTGCCTGCGATCAACTTACTGGTCGAAGTAGTGCCCCCCGAGCAGATCCCAAAATATTTGGACATCTCCCATGAGGAGGTGATTTCCAAGTTCTCTACCCAAATCCTCAAGGTAAACATTCTTCCATGTTTCCGTTCTTCTTGACATTTTCTTTCTCTCGCAGATAGGTTACATGATGGCTCAGAACAAAGATTTTTTTACGAGTCTTTAGTTCGAGGGGGGCCAGATGCAGAGGCTCCAATCTCAGATTACAGAGTGGAAGGCCGAACTGGAGAGAAAAGAAAAGGAGAACCAAATGCTGAAACAAGTCACGGCCGAGGCCACCGCACTGATCGATTCCCTCCACCGTTGCTAAGAGAAAAATGGATGCCACTGAGGATGAAGCTAAACACCTGAGGTGGGAACCCGTAAGCTTGGATTCCAAACTCAAAGCGGTGACCAAGGAAAGGGATCATGCACGGGATAACCTGAAAGCAGTAATGAAGGAAAGGGACTAGGACCAGGATGTCATGAAAAATCAAGAGGCTAAGCAGGAATAGGACCTAGAGAATGCCAAGCTTGAAGGGTTTGGTGATTGTGCTTAGATCATCACAATGCTAAAGTCCGGGGTGCACATGAGACCCGTCTATGTTTCCATCCAATACTGCAAAGGGGAGCTCTCAGAGGACGAAGCTCTTGCACTACTCGCCCATCCTCCGGAGCAGATTCAATACCCCGAACCCATATCTGCCGTGCCCATATACCCAGTTCCCGAGGAAGCGCAGCCTAAGGTCCATACTCCTGAATCAGAAGTGCTTGCAGCATAAGTCGAAACTCCTCCTGCCGACCAAACCGAAGCTGATATCCATTACGCCGAGCCTGAACCAGAGATTCTACCCCCTGCACCTACTCAAGATGAACTAGTTGCCCATGTATGGGATGAGGAATGAGGGTGACCCCGATGGGGCATTTTGTAACAAATAATATACAAATAGTTCTGTAATAACATTTACATTTTTCCTGTTTTTTGCTTCTCAACATATATTCTTACTTCTTATCTTTCATACTTAACATGACTTCTATTTTTAACTTCGTAACCTGTTCTTTCGAATCTGAATGTGGGGCGAAGTTTCGATACCGACCAATTTGAATCCGGACACGAGGAAAAATACTCCGTCCCCAAACCAATGATCACCTACTCGGTGGGACGCAACCTGACCACGAGGTAACAGCACACTTGGCTCCGAGGGAATGTCACCTCCCCGGACCGATTGAGAGCCGGCCATGAGGGAGATGCTCCGACTTCATACCGAAGATAACCCGCTCGGAGGGACGTAACCCGACCCTGAGGTAGTTGCACACTCGGCTTCGAGGGAATGTCACCTCCCCGGACCGAATGAGAGTCGGCCATGAGGGAGATGCTTCGACCCCATGCCGATGATAACCTACTCGGTGGGACGTAACCCGACCCTGAGGTAGCAACACATTTGGCTCCGAGGGAATATCACCTCCCCAGACCGATTGAGAGCCGGCCATGGGGAGATGATCTGACCCCATGCCGATGATAACCCACTTGGTGGGACGTAACTCGACCTTGAGGTAACGGAACACTTCACTCTGGCAAAACAAATACTGCCCCAAGCTGGTGGAACAAATGACCTTGGCAGATCAAATCCTGCCCCGAGCTGGTGGAACAAATGGCATCAACGGAACAAATCCAGCCCCGAGCCGATGGAACGAATGCCCTCAGCAGAACAAATCCAGCCCCGAGCCGGTGGAATAGGTGGCCTCGGTGGAACGAATCCAGCCCCGAGCTGGTGGAAAAAATGGCCTCGGCGAAACGAATCCATCCCCGAGCTAGTGGATCAAATGATACTTGATCGCGAGGGAAAAACTTCAACCTCCGAGGCTCCGTGGATCCATGTGCAGGCATCCCATTGCCGATAATCAGCAAAAACAAAAGGTGGTAACATGACAGGGTTAGTACAATGGAGGTGACTTAGCACATACTCCACAAAGACCCGAAAATATAACAATTCGGGTACCCCGAGGCAGCGTCCTACCTAGTGCCTCCCAAAATAACAATTCTGAAGATTATAATTCAGTGTCCTGACTAGCCGAGATACGGATCGGTGAGTGGCCAAAACCATGAACCTGGGTCCATGTTGGGCGGGTCTGGAGTTTGCAAATGCTATGGGGGCAGAAATCTCCCTATGCTATGCTTCTCCTAATCCTGGGTGGTTAGGCAGACTACTCACGGGGGAAGAAATGTCCCTGTGTTTGCCATCCATTAAGGGTTTTAGGAGTCACGGAGGCACTAGGGCCTTCCCCGTGCTGTGCATTTGGTGTTTCTCAGTGGGACTCACCAGCCAACTTGTAGGGGCAGGAACCTCTCTTGGTCCGATTTACCCGAGGTCACAAAGGTCATGGAGGCCATTCGGCCGTCCCCATGCGGTGTGCCTGGTGGTAGACCCGGCCGGTGGTTCGGTTCCGGTTCGGAACCGAACCGAATCTGCCGGTTTTCGGTTCTACACTTAAGTGGAACCAAAACCTTGAACCGAACCGGAACCGACCAGTTCGGTTCCGGTTTCGGTTCGGTTCCAAACTTTTTTTTTTATTTTAAAAATTAATTAGAATAAATGAGATTAATTTTATAAATAAAAAAAATTATTACATTGAAGAGCTTGAGCTTAAATTTTTAACAATTTAAGTTCCCTACGTATCCTCCAAGGGTGAGAGGAATCAAAACTCACGTAGTTCCATTACAATTTTAAGGCATATCCCTTTGGAAATTATAATTTTACAATTATCAATCATCATTATCAGTTGATCCTTCGGCTCCGGTTCCGCTTGCACTTGTTGTTGCACTTGCAGATGCATTATCGAACAAATCTTTAAAATCATCGGGGGCATCTTCTTGTTGTCTCAAATCAGCTCGAGTCCAATCATCCACACAAGCTGTTGCTTCTAGAGTGCTTGGATGTAATGAAGATCGCCTAGCTTCCAATATATTACCTCCCAAGCTGAAGGCTTGCTCAACCGCAACGGTGGAAATAGGTGCTGCCAATATCTCTTTAGCAATAATTGATAAAACAAGATATATATTTTGATGCCGGTTCCACCATTCAAGGATTTTAAAATTTTACTGCATAAACTTTCATTAGAAAACTCAAAATTTGTAGATAAATAATTATCTAATTCAGGGTTATTAGTTGTCGTATCCCTATCTTTTTTATTTCGTTGCAATAACCAACGATCCCCTGCGCTAAGTCTTGTTTGAATTACCGGTTCGCTACTACTAGATTCACCTAATGTTCCTAAGTTATATCTTACAATATAATCATTAAATAAAACATTAAATCATTTCTTAATTTCGTCATTAATCTTGTAATATCAATTTCATATAATATTCCTAAATAACCATAATAAGCTTGTAATCATTAAATAAAACAATTAAATCATTTCTTAACTTTTCTTCTCCGTGATTCTGCACCGACACTAGGGCTGCTCTCTTGGGTTGGCATATTTGACATTATGTTCTCAGATGAGCTAGCCATTTTTCGTTTGAGAAATTAGGAAGAAAAATATTAAAATTGACTAATTACGAATGATAATAACTAATTGAATTGAGATTGAGAATAAGATTTTAAGAGAATTGTATTGAAGTTAGATTGAGAATAAAAGAATTATAGAAAATGAGAGAAGTGAGATTGAAATAATGAAAAATGAATCCTATTTATAGAGTTTTAGAATATTTTTGATACAAAAAATGGCCCTAAATATAACCGTTTTATTACCGTTATTAGGGATATATTAGTAATTTATATTTTAATTTATATATATTTTTTAATTTAATTTTTTCTTATTTGGACAGGGAGCCAACGAGTCCATGCCCCCCCAACGGCTACTAGCCATTGGGGCCCCAATGGCTAGTAGCCATTGGGGCCCCAATGGCTAGTAGCCATTGGGGAAGGGTTCCTATTGGAACCGTCGTACCGGTGGAACCGTACGGTTCCACCGATTCCGAACCGGAACTGTGGCCGGGTCTACCTGGTGGTTCTCAAAGGGATCAGCCTGGCAACTCGCAGGGGCAGAAACCTCTATGGGTCCGGCTTACCCGAGGCCACAAAGGTCATTTGACCGTCCCCATGCCGTGTGCCTAGTGGTTCCCAGCGGGATTAACTTGGCAACTCATAGGGGTAGAAACCTCTCTGGGTTCGGCTTACCCGAGCTGTTACTCAAAAATGTGAGTCATGGGGTAGAAACGCTCCGGCCTCGGGGATTTGATAATGACACTCGGGGTTGGCGTGCCACGAGGGGTTCGTACTTTTCCCATATATACTCCATCATTTGATGCGTTCTGGATCCTCAAATGTGAGAGTAGCTAGGTCTGAACACTTCCAACCGGGGGTTTGATAATGACACCCGAGATTGGCGTGCCATGGGCTTGGTGTCCTTCCCAGCTACCGAACACCCATTCACTCCGAGCACATCATAGGAATATTGAACATGGCTTTGACATTCAATTAATAAACAAGTAAAATGGACAAGTTTTTTAATTCAAAAGAGAAAGTCTTATTCACATTCATGGGACCCACTGCCCTTCTTACAACTCTTTGCGGGTCATTTCAAGAGAGGCTTTTACAAGAAATTTCTGATTCTCGTATGGTCATCCAATGACCTTCTTCTGGTTTAAACTTTGATTAGTAAGGTCCCCCAAACCGAGCAATTTTAGAATCATTTCTGAACAAATCGGGGGCCCGGTCGGGGACTCCCTCAGCGTCTTCCAATGGCTCTCTGTGGCCTTTTTCTCATTTCCTCTCATTCCAGAGAATCACTGCATAGTAGGCAGAAGGCACTAATGGAAATTGATTCAGTACCCTAGGTGTGCTAGTTCACCTGCCGCTTCATAAGGAACATATTGGCCGTGAATCTGAAAATTTGGAGAGTTGAACCACTGTCATAACTCCTTTTGGATGAGCTGGTTCATCCGCAGGGGTAGCATGAGGATCTGCTAGCTCCCAGTGTTACACTCCATTCTGCGGCTCAGTCATAATCAGTCACTTTTGCCAGCTCTTTTACACTTCATTCTGCGACTCAAGGAAATCTACTGGAAATATTTCCTCAGCATCTCGGCATTCAAAGGCTTCCTGAGCTGGGTCCCGTCCAGCTATTCCAAAAGATAGGTACCTGGTCTAACTATCTCCACCACTTTGTACCACCATTTCCACTTGGCACCCAGTGAGCCTTCTTTGGGCTTCCTAGTATTCAATGTATCTCTCCTCAAAACCAGGTCTCCAAGAAGGAAAGACCAAGTCCAGACCTTTTTATTATAAAAGCGGGCCATTCTATATTTACAGATAACCACTTTGATAGCCGACCTCTCCCGTTTTCCTTTGATCAGGTCGAGGTGGTTCCTGATGAGCTATTCAGTTTGCCCGGTCTCGAAGTCCTAGACTCTGTGAGTGGTCATTCCGATCTCCGCGGGGATAACTGCTTCACAACCATAAGCCAAAGAAAATGGTGTTTCCCCTGTAGAGTCCTTGTAGGTTGTCCGATATGCCCATAATACTTATGGTAACTCTTCAACCCATAGACCCTTGCAGGATCTGAGCCTAGACTTCAGGTTTGCCTTTATTGTTTTATTGGTTGCTTCGACTTGCCCATTAGACTTGGGGTGAGCAGGCGAAGCGAATCTTAAGGCAATCTGGAGATATTCACAGAGCTTCCCGAAACCTTTGTTGTCAAATTGCTTTCCATTATCAGTGATAATGGCCCAGGGAATCCTGAACCTGCATATGATATTCTTCCTCACAATGTTTGTTGCCTTCTTCTCCATTATTGTGGTTAAGGGCTTGGCTTCTACCCATTTTGTGAAATAGTCAATGGCAACGATGTCATACTTGGCAAGACCTCGCCCTGCTGGCATTGGACCAATGATGTCTAGTCCTTATTGGGAGAATGGCCAGGGACTTACCAATGCAGTCAACTGCTCTGGTGGTTGTGGGGAACGTTCGTGTTCTTTTGGCACCCAACACATTTTTGAGCTATACTCACCCCATTTTGATACATAGTAGGCAAAAAGAATCCCCGCCTTAGTGCCTTATATGCAATCGACTAACCTCTGGCATGACTATCATAAATCCCTCAGTGTATTTCCTTGAGCACATAGTCTACTGCTTCAGGTGTAAGGCATCTCAAAAGTGGTACCGTAAACCCCCTCCGATATAAGACCCATTTAATTAGGCAAAATCTAGCACTCTTGTACTTTAGGTTTCTTGCTTCCTTCATGTCTTCAAGTGTCTCATTGGTCTCCAAGTACTTCCTAATCCAAGAGGTCTTCCCTTCTATATCCACTTCTATTACCTCCGATTCCCTAACATTCTTCACCTGTAGGCAAACCAGATGGATAGTTCTAGGTTTCTCTGACTTGATTGATGATGCCAGCCGAGCTAAAGAGTCCGCTTGATGATTACTTTCCCGACCAATCTGTTCGAACTGTATATTGCCCATTCCTCCGGCCAACGTTTTCACCTCGGCCTGATAAGCTAACATGTTTGGTTCTCTGGCCTGAAACTCACATTTCAACTGCTGAATGGCCAGTTGAGAGTCTCCTTTTAAAATTATATCTCGGACACCAATTGCCATGCACAATCTCAAACCAGCCAAAATGGCCTCATACTCGGCCTTATTATTCGTTGCCTCAAAGGCGAATCTTAAGGCATATACCATTTATTCCCCATCACTGCTCCACAGGACAACTCCAGCCCCACAACCTTGCAAACTGACCGAACCGTCTACAGATAATTCCCACTTGGTCTTTGAGACTTCTAAGATTTGTGGTTCTGTGAACTTGGCTACAAAGTCGGCCAAAGCTTGTGACCGGCGTAAACACACACGTATAACGCAAGCGCACGTATCGTTCAAGTAGTATAAAAATATCGATCCCACGAGGACTTAATTTCTACTATTGTTATTAATTATTGATACTATTTATTTACAAATATCTAATTGAGGGAGAAGAGAATGATTGCTTGATTGATTTGGTTGATTGTAGATTTGCTAAATAAATAAATAAATAAAAAGACAAAAGAAAATACTAAGGAAAATAACAAAAGACACAAAGGTCTAGGGTTGTGAATCATTCTAATATCATTTAAAAAATGAAGTGGTTTTTTATGTTTGTGTAATAAATCAGTTTACTAACCTGGAACACTAAATTATGCAAAAGCCTCTGTCGATGGTCAGACACAAATACCCAGTTTAACCCAATTGAACCATATGTCTATGTCAACCAAATTATCTGGATTCATTAAGTGTAAGTTCCAATTATGGCTACCCCCGCCCGACAGGTATATTCCTATCCTGTAAGGAAATCTATTAAAGGGTTATCTATCCTCAAGGAAGATCGTGGGCTATTAAGTCTAAGGCTGAAACCTAAAATCCCTATGTCTAGTTCATTTTAGATTTACCACATCAATCTTATGGTGATCAGACAACAAGAAGCATTAAGCTTAAGACTTAATAAGTAAACCTTTAAATTACCCAAACTATAAAACAACCCCTTATAAACTGGTGATATTAGAATTCATCACAACCCCAGATAACTAACACATAACTAGGGCTAGTAACAACTTAAAGTAAAGGACATAAAGTAAAAATACTGAAAAGTAAAAGACATAAAGTAAAACTGAAAAGTAAAATAAAATAAAATGCTAAGGTAAAAGGAATTACTTTTACTACTACTAATTTAGATATCTCCCATAAAATAATATATAAACTTGTGATATTATTTTACCAACCGACCAATCTGGCGGTATCCTGATTAAGTCAAATTAAGTCCAACCAGCCATATAGGCGGTAATATTTGTCCATAATCCAGCCATAAAGGCGGTACCAAAATAAATTTACCAACCGACCAATCTGGCGGTATCCTTGATTAGTCAGGTTTAAACCAGATTAAATTGAATTGCCAACCGACCAATATAGCGGTATCCTTTATTAATCAGTATTTTAAATAGTGAATATATTATTTTTAAGGGAGATTAATCTAAACAGTAACAGTAAAAGAATTACCTTTCACCCTAGCTTGGGAAATTACCTCCTCATTACTGAAAAGTAAAAATTGAAAAATTAAAGAAAGAAAAGTACTGTGCGTAAAAGTAAATTGCGGAAAGTAAAAACTGAAAAGTAAAGAAAAGAAAGTGCGAAACTGAAAATTAATTACTGAAAACTAAAAATAAACAAACTAGATACAATCTTCTTATTTATTCATTAAGAATTTCAAAGAAGAAAGTATATATTTTACAAATGAAATGGCTTGGTATTTATAGGCAAAATTTTGCCACCATCAAATCATCAATCAATTTCTCCACCAATTACATTATTAATTTCTCCACTAATTACTCCACCAAATCCATAATTGCTCCAATAATTTCTTATCTTGTTTGGTGTTGATTTGATAATTTTTATTAATTATTAATTAATTAATATTTTGCTTTGAAAATGATTGATAATGACTTTTAATAATTACACTCCACACACTTCTGGATGGTTCAGCAGTTTCGGTCATGAAATCTTCAGAATTCGAAAATATGTTCTCTTTCAAAGTTGTAGATCTTTAAGTCTTCTTTAATCTGGCACTTGAATCAGATCAATCCGATATCTGAGTAAAAAGTTATGCTCCAAATACGACAGATGCGCAAAACTGGAATTTCCAAAACTGCACTTCGTCAAAAACGCCCTTTCAAGTTTCCAATCTCCAAAATTAATATATCAAGTCCAATAATTGCCCTTATTTGATCCACATTTCGTCCTAAATGATTTCATTGAGTCCCGATATTATTTTATCTGCAAAATAAATAAAACATATCAAAACGTTCATCAAACCCGAGAAACTAAACAAAATATTAAGTAAAATGGGCTGTAAATATTGATATATTTTCCGCTCATCACACCCCCAAACCTAACATTTTGCTAGTCCTCGAGCAAAACAACAAAATAAAATACAAGAAACAATTAAAATTAAACTAAGCCACTTTCGTAGGGATCACGGTTGCATTTAGCATATGCAACAAGCCTTTAAACCCCTAGGTGTCCCTAGTGGACGAGTTATAGTCTCGTGAGGGCTTACAGCAACGATACCCACAAACGTTTTTACAAAAGTAAAAAGTTAGTTAAAACTAATGCACACAAAAGAAAAAAGACAAGCGAAAAGAGAATAAAAAAGTTAGTGACTAATCAGGTGAAACTTCTACTCCAAGTTACTAGTTGTTTTGTTTTATTCTAAATTACCGAATAAGTAAATTCTCCGATTATTTTTACCATTCTCCATATACACAGCTAACAAAATATTAATCAACTCATTTTTTCCCACAACAGTCATAAGTGCAGTTGATAAGAGAGTAATATTTTTGTCCTAAAGTTCTATCAGATTTCACACCTTTTTTATAGCAATGGAATAATTTTTCTGATTTTTCTGATTTTTTCTCTATTTTTTATTTATATACAATATCTTCCATCTATGTAGCGAGCTTTGGGTCGGTGGCTCCCAAACCAGTTGGTTTTAGGGCACCAGGTGTTAAGACACCCCTACGGACTTAATTACCCAGACTTCAGATATAAATATATTTTTGCAGCATCTTTGATCCATGTAGCGAGTGTTGGGCCAGTGACTCCCAAACCAGTTGGTTTTAGGGCACTAGGTGTTAAAACACCCTTACAGACTTAATAACTCGGATCTCGGAGGTTTTTTTTTTTTTTTTTTTTTTTTTTTTACTCCACTGCTTTTTGAGATGTTTCCTCCAATTAAACTAGAGCACTGAATATTACAAACTTTTCAATTTTAGCTCATGTCCGTATGTTACTATATATGTTGATAATACCTGTCAACTGATCATATGAAGATCCATTTTAGTCCGTTTTAAGGAGAATTCACAAATTAAATAATTCAAAATGAAATAAACAAAAATTAACTTGTTTCGAAATAGGTTTGAGATACGTCTCAGGAATGGAAACTCCTTACTCAGCTATCTCTTACCAATTTCACTTTTTTAGTCAAATTAAAAACACAAAAAAAAAAAAAACAAAATATTTTTGTAATTTTTGAAAATTTTTCAATTTTTTTGTATTTTTCGAAAAATTTTGGACTAAAAATAAAAATAACACACAAACTAAAAACAAGGTACTGATCAACTAATTCCCTCCCCCAAACCTAAATGAGACATTGTCCCCAATGTCTTAAACAGTAAAAGAATTACCTTTCACCCTAGCTTGGGAAATTACCTCCTCATTACTGAAAAGTAAAAATTGAAAAATTAAAGAAAGAAAAGTACTGTGCGTAAAAGTAAATTGCGGAAAGTAAAAACTGAAAAGTAAAGAAAAGAAAGTGCGAAACTGAAAATTAATTACTGAAAACTAAAAATAAACAAACTAGATACAATCTTCTTATTTATTCATTAAGAATTTCAAAGAAGAAAGTATATATTTTACAAATGAAATGGCTTGGTATTTATAGGCAAAATTTTGCCACCATCAAATCATCAATCAATTTCTCCACCAATTACATTATTAATTTCTCCACTAATTACTCCACCAAATCCATAATTGCTCCAATAATTTCTTATTTGTTTGGTGTTGATTGATAATTTTTATTAATTATTAATTAATTAATATTTTGCTTTGAAAATGATTGATAATGACTTTTAATAATTACACTCCACACACTTCTGGATGGTTCAGCAATTTCGGTCATGAAATCTTCAGAATTCGAAAATATTTTCTCTTTCAAAGTTGTAGATCTTTAAGTCTTATTTAATCTGGCACTTGAATCAGATCAATCCGATATCTGAGTAAAAAGTTATGCTCCAAATACGACAGATGCGCAAAACTGGAATTTCCAAAACTGCACTTCGTCAAAAACGCCCTTTCAAGTTTCCAATCTCCAAAATTAATATATCAAGTCCAATAATTGCCCTTATTTGATCCACATTTCGTCCTAAATGATTTCATTGAGTCCCGATATTATTTTATCTGCAAAATTAAATAAAACATATCAAAACGTTCATCAAACCCGAGAAACTAAACAAAATATTAAGTAAAATGGGCGGTAAATATTGATATATTTTCCGCTCATCAGCTTGTCCCTTTATTACTTCTCTCGGCAGATAGGATATGTCATGCTCATTCAGTTCCGTCGACCATTTTACTAACCGACCCGAGACCTCTGGCATGTGTAGGATCTGTATTAGAGGGTGGTCGGTATAGACCCCGATAGGATGAGCTTGGAAATAAGGCCTAAACTTTTGGGATGTTGTGATCAGGGACAAAGCCATCAATTCATGGTCCGGATATCTGGTTTCAACATCCAGCAAGGCCTTACTAGTATAATTCACCAGTTTCTTGACCTTGTCGGCCTCCTGCACTAGCACAGAACACACAGCATCTTCAGAAACAAATAAATATAGGAACATAGTCTCACATGAGATCGGCTTAGCCCAGAGAGGGGTTGAGCCAAGTATTGCTTCAACTGTAGGAACACCTCCTCGCATTCTGCCGTCCTACTTACTTCATTTTTTTCCTTCTTGATCAGCTTGAAGAAATGATGACATTTTTCGGTAGCTTTTGAGATAAACCGGTTTAATACAGCTACTCGGCCCATCAAACTCTGAACCTCTTTGACCATCTTGGGGGGTTTTAGTTCAAAAACGGCTCAGATCTTCTATGGATTTGCTTTTATGAAATTTACCTGATGCCACTCCGAATGCACACTTCTCCGGGTTCAGCCTCATGTTATGCTTCCTTAACAACTCGAAAGTCCTCACGAGGTCGACCAAGTGATCCTCAGGCTTCCTGGTTATTGTTATCATATCATCAATGTACACATGTATGGTATTTTCGATGAGGGGCTTGAAAACCTTGTTCACCAACCTCTGAAACGTAGCACCAACATTCTTCAATCTGAAAGGCATCACCTTATAGAAATACAACCCATGATCTATGATGAAGGTTCTTCTCTCCTCATCCTCGGGATGCATCTTGACCTAATTATAACCCGAGAATGTGTCCATGAAGCTGAGCAGTCCATGACATGTAGTTGAATCTACCAGTTGATCTACCTTCGGGAGCGGGAAACTATCATTTGGGTAGGCTTTGTTAAGTTCGGAGAAGTCTACACACATCCTCCACTTTCCGCTGGGCTTTTTTACTAGGACCACATTGGACACCCACTTCGGGTATTTCACTTCTCTGATGAAACCGGCCTTTAACAACTTCTCTACTTCGACCCCTATCGCCTCACAGCGCTCCTGATTGAATATTCTTTTCTTCTGCTTGACCGACTTTTGAGCCTGGTCCACTGCTAAATGATGACTGATGAACTTGGGATCTATCTCGGGCATGTCACCGTGCCCCCAAGCGAAAATGTCCACATATTCCTTCAAAAACTTCAACAAACCTTGCTTTAAGTTCTTCTCCAAACCCGCATCCACTTTTATAAATTTTCCGGGCCGAAGAGTTCTACTGATTCCAACTCCTCGCCTACCCCCCAACTGTTGAGTTTCAATCAAGTCCCAAGGATCATAAATCATGCATAAACGAGTTGAATACATATCAAAGCAGGTGCGGAATAACTCACATTGATCGGTAGAGATGCAACGAAGATGAACCAAATTCGCACTTCATGTTTCTGCCTCCCTCCAAGCTCGGCAATGGCAGTGAACTGCAGCTCCATTTTCGGCTTTGGGTGGTCCTCCATTGATGCTCCAAGCTCCAAGCTTCACAAGGTGATTCCTTGCTCACGAAATCACTTCCCTAACACCTATGTATGGACTCATGGAGTGCTAGTTCTCTTGTATTTTGGCACAAAATACTCACTGGTTTCTCCTCTGTGTCACGGTAATGAGCAGCAGAAAAATGGGAGAGAAGAGGCGTAGGAGAGAAAAAGGGTTTTTGGCTCCAAAAAACCTAAAACCGTGAAGAGTGAGAGGGAAATAAAAAATGTAATAGATTTATATTTTCCAAAAATAATAAATCATTTACCACTTTTTAATTTCTAAAAGACAAACATTAAATGCTTTCTTTCATCTCTCATCAACTCACATCAATCAATCAAATGTCACATCACTCAAAGTGACATGTGAATTGACGCTTGATGTAACTTGCGATTTTACGCTTGATTTGACTTGCGTGCCGCACTCGAATTCGAAATGCGAATGCGCTCGCAAACAATCCTGGGCTCGGGTTTGCTAATTCTAAATTAACGAATTTTCTGTTGCGTCGTAATTAAATGATTACGCCTAGCGAATTCACTATTCACGTCGCTAACGAATTAATTCTAAATTAATTCGTTCGCCCGAATTAAAATCTAATTTCAATTCCGCGTCGAAATCTAATTTCGTTATAATATATCGAATATATTAATTTATCGATTAATTCCAAATAATCGTTCTCTCTCTTTAACGATATTTTATCCGAGATAAAATATCTCCGTAATAATCCCAGATTAATTTTCTCTCTCATCGAATTAATCCCACATTAATTAAAGTGCGAGTCATACGTCATCGGTGAATCTTCAGGAACTGACCCATGAGATCTCCGGATATGTTGGCAGTAAATACGGTCGTCGGACTATCCGAACACGTAAGTACCTCGTACTACGTTTATACCGATTTACAAGGCAAGGTTGGCTTCTAGCAAAGCGCCATGTCTACCCAATTCTCCAGAAATATTCTTACAGGAATATATATAGATCTGTATCAAACGTAGTATACCGTAGTATTGTGCATATCGGCCCAGTATCGGATAGTCACGTGCTAGGGCTGGGGCTGGATAAGTGTCTGCCCCGTCCGAAGCACATGTCGGATGTCTGGTAACTAGTCTCTATAATCGGATATGCATGACCTAGTCATTATATCCCGATGGTTGCGCAACACTTAAGAGCACTAATACCGTATCCTGCGTGACATCATCTCCACTATGACTGAAGTGATACTTCCGTCTTGACATCACACCCAATACACTACGACTCTCTGATAAACCCAGAAGTGGTGTACGCAGAACCGGTTAAAGCCCTGTACCACCAAGACCAAAGTTTATCGATTATCGTAAGTATTAGCGATGTAAGTCTCAGGTTAAGACTTTACACACCTACCGTGATTTCGGCCTCCCATAGACACATAGTCATAATACCAATGGGATTCCGAAGGTCATCTAGAGCGAAGCTGTTTCCCGTACCATCGGTGAAACACGACCTCCTATCGCACTTGCATAAGTATCCAATACTTATATATATGAGAACTATGTCGGTGTGCTCTCACAACGCACACAAGTGCAATACTAGCCTATTCCGCATTATCGATGTCCAGTCTCGATAAACTCCGGCTAGGGATATTTAATGATTAATCCTTCGGGGACTGAAACTGTCTCATATCCTTCTCAGTCCAGGAACTAATCATATGGACCTCTCTTCATTTATATATCTATGGTGATCTAATCACAAATGATGAGAGTGCAATTTCCTTGTCACATAGTTAATTTGCTACAACAACACAATGATCTGTGCAAATAGTGACGCTATGGGTCATTTTGTCCAACAATCTCCCACTTGGCACATAGCCAGTCACTCAAGTGTCCCCACACCGAACTATAAACGGTTCGCTCAAATTGCCGAGGAAAGGTTTTCGTCAGCGGATTTGTTTAATTATCGTCTGACGCGATTTACACGATCATCACACCGCCACGATGTATAATCCGAACGAATCAGATGATATAGAAGTATATATCTGGATCGTCGATGAGACCTTTAATTCCTTAGCCTGTGCTGACGCCTAGCTCAGCTGCTAAAAGAAACTATATCTAATCTAATTAGATTTATTTTCGATCCAAATGGCTTCTATTGCTGCCTCAGCTTCAGCAATAATCCTCATTTGTTGTTTATTCGGCAACGGTTATCTTGCTCGGAAGATTTCCAGCTCACTGTCCCAGTGTTCAAACTTTATAGTACTGCAGTATTTACCGGTTTAGAAACTTGCAACAGTGATCCTAGTCACTTCAAGTTCTCATACTCCATAATTTAAGACAGCATCGTTAGTTCTCTCAGATACTAACAAATGTTCTAATCTTCAATCCAGTGACTATCACTTGGATTGACCCGATTGTGACTCCATATGCTCGAAGCGTATGAGACACCAATACAAGTACATTTTAAATGTACAATTTCCAGAGAGTGTTAACAACTCCAAATCTATCCCAGTAGATCTTTATTCCTCGAATAAAGGTTGTTACTCCCCAGAATTCTATGGAGAATTTCTATTGAAAGCCAAACTTTCATCAATGCTTTATGGAATTTCATTGTCAGGCCCTCCCACTAACCTCCTTATATACACAAGAATTATTTCGTTTTGAGTCAAATCATAAACCATTATGATTATTTCAAAAACGTCAGTTCCAGGAACCTTATGCTTGTTTCAATCCAACACATGGATTGAATAACCCGCAAACCTTGTTTGTCGGTTATACAAAAATCGTCAGGATGTTGTTAGCATCCTCCAAAAGGTTTCCTTTTCAGGAAAGCGATTTTGATCTGCAACTGACACATTTCATAAATGAAATATGCAGTTATCAACAAGCATCTTCAAAATCGATTTACCATGGCAACAGGTAAAAGGTTAAACCGTTATTAAACACAATGTTGATAACGATACCTTTCTGTCAAAAGCCCAGCTTTGTACGTTGGTATGTTGCCTTCCATGTATGTCTTCCTTGAAGACGTTTAATGTACCAATAGGCACAATGCTTGTGGTACAACAACTAGTATCAATATTTGTTATACATGGAATCCATTTCGGATTCATGGCACTTTGCCATAATAGGGAGTCGATACCTCGTATCACTTCCTCAAAACGTAGTCGGTGGATATACCTTCATAAGATTGACATCTTTATGAGGTTAGATTAGAAACACATACCCTAGGTCGTTTTCTGACTCTATCCGATCTACTCAGTTCTTGTGTATTCGAAGATTAATGGTACAGATTCATCATTGATGAAACTATTTGTGTTCCATTACGGACCTTGTGCCTTGAACAGTATTACTCTGATTTTCATCGAGTATCACTATCCTCCCACTGACCACTGCATATCGGTATTCCTCTAGGAAATCCGCATGGTGAGCAACAATCATATTGTTCTCATGTGAGATTTATAAGTACTATACTTATGGTTTCCTTTAGGATAACCTATATTGGCACTATCCAATTTGGTTTCTAGTTTGGTTGTCATCCAAACATATGCCTAGCATCCCAAATGGTCAGGAATGAGAAACCCGGTTTCTTTCCCGTTCATATCTAATATGATATTTGTCAAACAAATTATTAATAGAACTTTATTCTAAATAAGTTATTGCACTGTTAAAACTTATCCGTTGAAGGAAATGGTAGCTCAGAGCGACTCATGATTAGCCTTATCATGTCTGACATGATTCGGTTAATCCGTTCGGACACACCGTCACTTTGACGTGTTCCGGGAGGAGTCCTCATTGAAAGAATACTATACTCTTTCAAGTATATAAGAAACTTATTGCTTAAGTACTTTCCATTACGGTCTTACCGTGACGGTATAATACTATAGCTGATCTGTTGTCTATTTCGTGTCGAAACTCTAAAAGTTTCGATTTGTGTTCTTCAAAAGAAACACATAACCATAACGTGATGCCACATCCGTTAAGGTCACGAAATATTCATTACATCTAGCCTAGCTAGACATGGGCCCACTTCTTCACCATGAATAGGGCTAACAGATCGGTGGCCCTTTTACTATTACCAAGTAAATAGTATTTTAGGTACTTTACCTAATAAACTAGATTCGCAGACCTTATTTGAATAGTCAAATCAGTCCTAGTACCCACTCTTCAAAAGTGTGGATATACGAGTCTTGTATAATTGTGTCCCAGACAACAATGCCACAAATAAGTCTCTATTGATCAAATCAATTTGAGCTATTTATTTGTCATTTTATATGGTTGAGATTTTAATTATATTCAAAATATAAATTCGGTTATTCACATCTAATGTGTTTATCTCAGTATCATCTTTATATAATGAAACACTGAGTGTTCTAGAATATAAAGGTTTATCCGCAATGGATTAAGCACTGATATAGAGATAATGTCTCTAGTCAAACTAGTTACATTATAACAGTTCCCAATTTAAGTACACACCGAAGGGTAGTTCCTAAACTTAGGTATCTACGGTCGAAACAGCGACTTTCGTCCCGTTTCCGATTCGCAGAGCAATCTCAGCTTGAAGTCAGTATCCTGCTCAAAGCAGATTCTGAACATCAATACATATATTTTATGTACCACACTAAGTATTTAAAATCTAATTTCAATACTAGCTGTGAACATAACTAAGACAAACATTTTCAAAGTCAGAGCCTTGCCCTTTCTTTAATTCCTTCGTGTCTGCCATATCCAAATGGTAGTCACTTTGGTATATGTCAATTATCATTTTCAATATTTTAAGAACCTTAGGCCAAGCCTTGGGTTTTAGAATATCGAAACGATGTGCACCTCGTGCTACATGCCCAATTGCAAACTTTAACTTTATCTCCTCTAGAATAGTCAATTAATTCTCCAAGAATTATAAATTGCAATTTTAATACTTCTTAATTCTAAAATTAGATTTATGACAAGTATATTAAATTAAGCACTAAAGTCATCATCACATAAATCTTCCAAAGATTTATGCTCTACTTATTTTGCTTAATTTTTGGGCTTAAGGTATAATAAGTTATTTTATCAAATAAAGTAACCTATTATTTATTCCCAATTTGAAAATTAAATTATTTAAAATATTTTAATCCCAGATTATATTTTAAATGTCCAACTTTTCAATTTATCTTGATTACAATAGTCCCAACTATTTAATCAACGATTAGTGGTACTATATATATTGTAATGATTAATAGTCCAACTATATAATCAAATATAATCCAAATTAATTAACCTCAATTACATTGATTACTATAATCCAATATAAAATCAACTGTAAACTGAAATTAATTAATTCAAATATATTGATTAATATAATCCAATTATATATAATCAAGTATAATACAGTCCAATGGTTTATTAAAACAACAATTTAAATATTAGTCTAACTAACATTTAATCTAATGACGAAATAATTTAAATGAGCGCGTGTATGGCGAGTATTGAACGAGTATTGCAAATTCAATTCTTGCCTCCCACTTTTTTGGCAAGCCTCTAAACCCTCTATCGAGTACTCGGGAAACCGTGTTTCCTAGTGGGCTAGGATCCCGTTAAATATCACACAATCTTGACTTTGGCCAACAAATTGTATGATAATTAACTAGGTAGATCTCTAAGATCAATTGGATCCAATCCAATTCCTAGATCCAGTAGGTGGACATCCAAGTCCCAAACATATATCTTATATATGCCTATACATCGAATGTATACCCTAACCTTTTTCCTCTGAATCAACTAGGCCTTGGCTTTGGCACAACAAACCTAGTGATCCCAGTCAAGCGCGGACCCATTGACATGGAAGCTTCGTAATCAATGTCGTTGGACAAGAAGTGGTCTTGACTTTGGCCAACAAACCACAACTTGGACAAGACACCAATATGGAACAAAGCCTCGTGATTCAAACACATCTTCGATGGACAAGGGCTTGACTTTGGCCAACAACCCATGCCAATCTAGGATCTTGAGCAAGAATCACTCAATGGAAGGAAAAGACGCATGATATTTGATGAGGGCTTTTCGTGTGCAAATTGGCAACCAATTTATTATCTTTGTTAAGGTCTCATCATCATACACCCTTAAACATGCATTCTAAACACATAATAAAGCGCATATGATATAAAATAATAATGATATGCGGATGGATATTTTACACATTGATCCTAGATCAAATCTCTCACTTTCTCTCTCCCGTTAGCACAAATATTTCTTCTACCCGTTACACTACACTTCTAAAGAAACCTCATTTACATTGAGGGGAATAGGTGAGAAGAGAATACAAAGAATAGGAGGTGATAAGGCTGGACACGCAGGTCCAATTAATAAATCAAATTTATTACAACAATTTCTAAAATTGCCCCACCCTTCTAATATCCATCCGATATACATTATTCAAACATCACAACCATGTATTCATACAAGCATGTTATCAATCAATCTAATCAAATTAATTAATCTGATAATTAGTGATCATCCATGTTCAAACAAAGATTTGATTTTGTTCGAGTCAAACTCGTATTGCGAACAAGTACTCAAAGTACGAATTCCCGAATTAAAATTAATTACATGATTAAATCCAATTTAATACGTATTTATTATAATTCATTATTTAATTCCAAATTAAATATTACACTTTATATAATAAACCTTTACGACTTAAATTCCAAATTTAATCGTTACGGGTCTCAAAGCCCGATTAATATCCAATATTAATTTAATTAAAGTCCAATGGGCTTTTAATTAATTTCTTGAGACGTGGACTTTTGGTCAACTCGGGTCAAACCGAATAACCAAAATCCAATCCGGGAGTTACCCCATAAGCCCATAAATTAATTTAGGCCCATTAGGCCCAATTAAACGTTAAAGGTTCATTAGTCGCATTTGGGCCATTTGGAAGCGGTTTTGGGCCTAATTGGATCCAACCAATTTTGGCCTAAACCAACTTTGTACAACAAAGTCCAATAAACCCAATAACAACTTTAAAGCCCAAATCCAATTTTAAGCCCAATAATTTAATTCCAAAAATTCCCAATTTCCCAATTAAATTACCTAAAGTGTATAACATTATTAATTACCCAAATCAAAGTTTCCAAAACATCAAATTTGTCCAATTAATCATGCTTAACATCAATGAATCATGTCCAACATAATTTGATCAAAATCAAACCCAATTTCATGCTTCAAGTGTCTCGGCCAAATAGGGAAATTATGCCCAAATCAAATTCAATCCAATTGAACCAAATTAAACATAAATTCAACATCCCCAAATGATTTGCAAGTCATCCAATGAACAAAAAATCAAAAATCCAAGACAATATTAGGGTTCATATTTTCGGCCATCACAAGCAAATTGGGGAAAATTGTTCCAAACATTTTTTCATCAAATTGATCTAATCAATCATCAATTAAACAACATTTAAGCATTCTAATTCATCCAATTTCATTAAACATGCTCAAAATCAAGTTTACCCAAATTAAAGTTTTGGCCAACAATAAGCAAATTGGGGAAAATCAATCCAATTAATTTTTCTTCAAATTGATTACATATAACTCTAAGTTATTCATATACAAACATTCTTAAACAAACAATTTGTCAAAATCATGCTTAAATCAAAAAGCCCCAAATTTTGCTCAAGAACCCTAAAAACGTTTTATGCACAAATGGCTCTGATACCATTGTTGAGTTTCAATCAAGTCCCAAGGATCATAAATCATGCATAAACGAGTTGAATACATATCAAAGGAGGTGCGGAATAACTCATATTGATCGGTAGAGATGCAACGAAGATGAACCAAATTCGCACTTCATGTTTCTGCCTCCCTCCAAGCTCGGCAATGGCAGTGAACTGCAGCTCCATTTTCGGCTTTGGGTGGTCCTCCATTGATGCTCCAAGCTCCAAGCTTTTCAAGGTGATTCCTTGCTCACGAAATCACTTCCCTAACACCTATGTATGGACTCATGGAGTGCTAGCTCTCTTGTATTTTGGCACAAAATACTCACTGGTTTCTCCTCTGTGTCACTGTAATGAGCAGCCGAAAAATGGGAGAGAAGAGGCATAGGAGAGAAGAAGGGTTTTTGGCTCCAAAAAACTAAAACCGTGAAGAGTGAAAGGGAAATAAAAAATTGTAATAGATTTATATTTTCCAAAAATAATAAATCATTTACCACTTTTTAATTTCTAAAAGACAAACATTAAATGCTTTCTTTCATCTCTCATCAACTCACATCAATCAATCAAATGTCATATCACTCAAAGTGACATGTGAATTGACGTTTGATGTAACTTGCGATTCGACGCTTGATTTGACTTGCGTGCCGCACTCGAATTCAAAATGCGAATGCGCTCGCAAACAATCCCGGGCTCGGGTTCGCTAATTCCAAATTAACCAATTTTCCGTTGCGTCGTAATTAAATGATTACGCCTAGCGAATTCACTATTCACGTCGCTAACGAATTAATTCTAAATTAATTCGTTCGCCCGAATTAAAATCTAATTTCAATTCCGCGTCGAAATCTAATTTCGTTATAATATATCGAATATATTAATTATCGATTATTTCCAAATTAATCATTCTCTCTTTTTAACGATATTTTATCCGAGATAAAATATCTCCGTAATTAATCCCAGATTAATTTTCTCTCTCATAGAATTAATCCCAGATTAATTAAAGTGCGAGTCATACGTCATCGTGAATCTTCAGGAACCGACCCATGAGATCTCTGGATATGTTGGCAGTAAATAAGGTCGTCGGACTATCCGAACACGTAAGTACCTCGTACTACATTTATACCGATTTACAAGACAAGGTTGGCTTCTAGCAAAGCGCCATGTCTACCCAATTCTCCAGAAATATTCTTACAGGAATATATATAGATCTGTATCAAGCGTAGTATACCATAGTATTGTGCATATCGGCCCAGTATCGGATAGTCACGTGCTAGGGCTGGGGCTGGATAAGTGTCTGCCCCGTCCGAAGCACATGTCAGATGTCTGGTAACTAGTCTCTATAATCGGATATGCATGACCTAGTCATAATATCCCGATGGTTGCGCAACACTTAAGAGCACTAATACCGCATCCTGCGTGACATCATCTCCACTATGACTGAAGTGATACTTCCCTCTTGACATCACACCCAATACACTACGACTCTCTGATAAACCCAGAAGTGGTGTACGCAGAACCGGTTAAAGCCCTGTACCACCAAGACCAAAGTCTATCGATTATCGTAAGTATTAGCGATGTAAGTCTCAGGTTAAGACTTTACACACCTACCTTGATTTCGGCCTCCCATAGACACATAGTCATAATACCAATGGGATTCCGAAGGGTCTATCCAGAGCGAAGCTGTTTCCTGTACCATCGGTGAAACACGACCTCCTATCGCACTTGCATAAGTATCCAATACTTATATATATGAGAACTATGTCATTGTGCCCTCACAACGCACACAAGTGCAATACTAGCCTATTCCGCATTATCGATGTCCAGTCTCGATAATACTCCGGCTAGGGATATTAATGATTAATCCTTCGGGGACTGATACTGTCTCATATCATTCTCAGTCCAGGAACTAATCATAGGGTCCTCTCTTCATTTATATATCTATGGTGATCTAATCACAAATGATGAGAGTGCAATTTCCTTGTCACATAGTTAATTTGCTACAACAACACAATGATCTGTGCAAATAGTGACGCTATGGGTCATTTTGTCCAACACCAACTGGGCAACATCTTTGGGCCTTGAGTCCGGAAATTCGACTGTCATTTTCTCTCATTCTCTCATTTTCCTCTTCATATTGTCTTATTGGACGCAAAAAAGTCTTATTCGAGATGGTAGCGAAACATCTCATGGCTGCTTTCTGACTTCCACACATTATCCCAATCCCATCTCGGGTAGGAAATTTCAATTTGAGATTGTAGCATGACATTACCGCCTTTGTTTTCATCATGAAAGGTCTATGGATGGCATGGTGAACCGCCTAGGAATGTCGTCGCCAAAATCTCTTTTGTAAAGGGGGAGGTTGTCTCTTTATCTTGGTTTTCCTCGTCACCCTATCATGTTATCTTCATACTTCTTCATTTCTTTCATAAACCATCTATTCATATGGTTCTCAGTGCTATCATGCTCTTTCCCTCGAGCTTCCCCACATCTACAATCCCGTGCACAATACCTCATGTGACTAGGGATCCCCATCTCTTCTTTAGGATTCCCCCATGGTCACTTATCGCAAAATATGGGCTGTTGCTAGAAGACTTTAGGGACTTCTTCCCATCCTCATCTTCCCACAACTCTCCCATCGCAAGGCTCCAAATACGATTACTGATCTCACTCTTTGGACGTTTCTCCTTCCGCCCTCGTCAACCTGCATCATCCCTCTTCCCTCTGGCTACCTTGTCCCTCATCTGACTCAGACCAACTTCCTTAATCTCTTCGTTTATATTTTCTAAACCTTACAGCTTCTCTATCATGGCCTTCATAAAGGCCTGGGTTGACTCCTTCTCTTTTCTTATGTTTTCTTCTATCTTCTACATCCATTCTCTTGTTAAGCCTCTCAGAACCTGTGGCTCCCATCTTCCGCCATCATCTCAACACGTCTACTACTTTTTATTCTGTTTCCCACAGACAGCGCTAACTGTTGACGGCTGATTTTTGTTCCTGGGACAAATCTGGAAACTCGTTCCTCGAACAATCTTCCCCTAACTATGAATTTGTTTTGGTTTGTTGGGAACCAAAAGCAAACATAGCAGAAAAAAAGGAAAAAACATAGATAAGAACAGAGGATTTAACGTAGTTCGACGGAGTGGATCCGGCCTACGTCCATAAACGCAAAGAAAGAGAGTTTTTATAACATGGTCGGGTTTGACCAACCAAGTCTAAAATGACTATTATAAATATGGCCGACCTCTCTCACGTATTCTCCCAAAGTATATGCTTTTTATCTCTCTTGCAAGATTTTTTGAATGAAAATTGCTAACCCTGACAAAATTGCACTCAACCCATTTATACACTAAGGGCAATAACATTGTTCCAATATCCTCATGATGTCAGCCATGTGATCCCAATGCTGCCAAATACGCTCTCTGCCCCAATTATTCCGCAAAAGCAGACCTGCCATCTGAAATTTCATTAAATCATTCTTTCTTGGGAAGATTACACACGCTACCATTATGATGCCAGCATGTAACCATCTGTTCACACGGTGGCGTGTGTCAGAAGATAATCTCAGAAGTTACGCCTGTCATAACGAGACTTTATGGATGGTGCGAGTTCCCAAGTCGTGTTCGCACCTATATATTTAGTCCCGATCAATGTTACCCCGACCTGATCTAATCCATCCCCATCTGTCCAACCAGGCCGGGTGGCCATAACAATATCCATCTCATTCTGTCGAGCCACCTAGTCGGGTCAGACCTGATGTCGCTGATCGCCATGCTCGTCTAAGTACTTTTACTCCCCGGGTCAGTGAGGAAATGAGGACCGAGCCCAACCACTTCGCTGGGCCAAATGCCCTTGATCACCGTCTCCGGAATCTGTACACTAAAATGGAAGTTTCCCTTCATGCTTTCCGATCTTACTAAGCACTATGAGGCCCTAAAATTTCCATCAGTAGTATGCTTACAATTCAAATTGTCTGAATAACATGTCATATAGCATATGATGCCTAATCATGCATTATAACATGCCATGACATTAAATGCATGTTAATTCAATCTAAGCATAAAAGTTATGCAAAAAATTTAAATAGTTGAAATTTAGGTTAACACATGCAAATAAATTAAATTGTTTAATTTCAATAATTTTAAAATTTGTTAATTTGGGAAAAAACAATTGATAGGAGACTAGTTATTTAATTTGGTATATATGATGGAAACGCGGATATAAATTCCATAGCCAATTCCGAATGGACAGTTGTATGGCTTGCCCTCGGGATACAACTCCACGTACCAAATAAAAATAACATAAGTCACTTATTTCGAATTAAATAGTGTAATGAAAAAATTGCCTAAATCCAAATTTTATTTTAAACTTAAAATAGTGAACTAAAATTTTAAGAGTTAAAATTGAAATAGTTCAATAAAAAGAATACTTAATTAAAATTTTTAATTAAGGTATTAGTTTGGACTAATAAGTATTAGTGAACAAAAAAAATTTAAGTGTTAAAATTTGGAGATATCACTAATCATCAACTAGTATTAATTATGTTATGTTTTTAGCCGTGCATAATCTAAATAAATTAAATACTAGTGTAATATAAACCTTAAACTATAAAATAGAGAGTGTGAGAGAGATATATGATAATATATCCCGCGATCTCCATTGTTAGTCCGAAAATGTGAGATTCAAAAGCCGCCTCGAGATGGATTTGTTTTCGTCCCTCTACTTGTGGTATCCATTTTGGGTCAATATCAAGTTTGGATTTTGAGACGATAAGAACTCTAGATGTATCGGGTGAACTTACCTACCCTGCGACGGCACTTCACTAGTTAAGTCCAAGGGTAAAGAAACAACGGGTTACACTCATAAATGAATGATTAAATGTTAATCAAAATTCTTTGATCAAATCAAACAGTGGTTGGTTAATATAGGAATAAGAGTTATTCCCGTATATATTAATCAATTATGATTGTCTCGATCTGTCATTCAAATCCTTTACCTACCCCACGTCAATATTTATTTATTGTATGATTCATTTTACATGGTCTATGCATCATGTTTAATTTTATGCCAAAATACTTGTGATTAATTTAATATGCAATGAATGAAATTTTAATGCACATTTATTTTAAATTTATTAGTAATTTTTTTTTTCTGATATTTCTATACTTGCTAAACGACAAATATACGAGAGAAAGTTACATTAAAAGAAAAGTAACATTAAAGCTGTCTTGGTATTTTGAAACCAACATTTATTTTGAAGAATGAGTGTCCTCCAGAGCCAATGTGTATATGATACTCACCAAAGGTGGGTCTGACTAAAGATAAGACCCAATGCTACTTGCTAGTAGAGATGTCTGATGTTCTTGCTATAACATCCCAAGTCCGGGGAGGTTACCGACAGATGACAGATTCCACTGCCACCTAAACCTCTGACTGAAACCGAAAAACAACCATTTTCTTATCACTTAATCTTTTCATGCAATCATTTGCTGGCGCACATAACAAAAACAATTTAAATATATGGACTATTAAAAAATGTGTAGATAGCCTGTTACCGTACAACCACATATGTGCGTAGACCATACATCAAAGAAACCAAAAGAGATTACATTTTATATCAATGTAGATATGTCATGATGGACCCATACAACTAGTGACTATAGTGCCACTGTTGTCCCTGATCCATGTCTCCCAAAAAATAGCCTTGGCTCACCAGTAGAAAGGTCCTGCAAAAATCTGGAGAGTGGAGGGGCGAGTCCTAAGGAACTCAGTGAGTGGAGCTATAGAACTAGAAAACGTACAATGTTAGTAAATACTCATAACTAATGAAACAACCTTTTGAGTTCATAATACTTAAATCCAGGTTTTTCCTTTCAAAAATTTTGTGAAACATTTATGAAAACATCATCTGAAATACCATATGTCAACTTGTACATAATCCCGACAAATGGGGCATCACGTCTCGTTGTCCCCTCATACATCAATCCTGGTGGTCTTGGGGCGTTACGTCTCGCCGTCCCCCATGCCACTAAACCCAGAATCTGGGGGCATCTGTCATCCCTAGACCTGAACCACGTGTTCACATGTCTATATCCGGATTCAATACAAATAACCGTGAATTCAATATTCGTCAATTCCATATCTATATCAAGTTACATCTAATATGGGTTTTTCCCCCATGTCTCCAAAATCATAAAAATCGTATCCTTGAAATCTTTTTCATCATCAAAGCACTAATTTGAAATAAGCTTTATTAAAAGCTTAAATCATATATTTCATTCGTGTGAAATCATCATTTCAAGAAAAATCAATTAAGCCAAACCATATGTACAATCATATCTGAAAACATAATTAAAAACTCTAAAAATAAGTAATCCATTCACAGTGCTATGACAAGTTGGGTGCGGTATGCGGCGTAGGTGATCTCCAATTGTCTTGATGATGATCTAAGGCCAAAGAAACTTTTAATTTTCCTTGTAATAATTAGTAAAGTATATGCAATACATGTTGTGTATTTATGCTTATAGCATGGCTTACCGTGTGTTTACACACCTATATGAAACCCTTAGAGTGGCCCAAAATGTCTTATGATAAAATTAGAATTGATCAAACTAACCCGGGAAATTTGGTGACGCGTCGCGAGGTTCACCTAATAAGGTGAGGCAGTATGTAATCTCTATTCTCCACATCATGACATAATGTTTGAGCATCGCTACGCCCTCACGCGTCGTGACGCTCAACACTTAGCGCCGTGACTCCCACGAAACAGGATAGAGGCAGTAAGTCCCCTCAATTTTCCACGTCACAATTCTGCCTTAAAGGCGTTTCGACGCTCAAAGGCAAGAATCATCTCAAACACCATTTCCCCAGAATGCGTTGCGACTCCCGGTATGCGTGTCACGATGCTAGGTCATTTTCAGGACCCAATTTCAACATCACCTTCAGGCACAATTTCTACAACACTATACAAGCCATAACCACAACAAATACACAACATATCATCAATTATACCCTTTAACACCATCTCATAACCATTTCATAAACCCCAAATTAGTTTCACACTTAGGAATTTCACAAATTGGGGGGTTTCACAAACCCTTAATTTTCCAACTCAATAACCACAAATACATCACCAAACTCAAGCTACCAACACTCTTCAAGCTTTAAACCTCCAAAATTCAGTAAATCAAGATTTGGGTTTAACCTTTCTCACCTTCAAACAAAATGTTTCTTAACAAATAGGGTCTCCTAAGCGTCATTTCCAAACTACTAAGCTTGCATGTGGCTAGTGAGCATTTGATTTTGAATTAGAGTGATGAAGAGTTTCTTCAGGTTTTGGTTATGAAGAAGAAGAGAAAAAAAAAGAATATAAGTAAACATGTGTGAGTGAGGGGATTTTTATGATTTCTTTCCCATTTTATACTTTCTATTTATTAATAATTGTAGGTAGAGTGAGACGTATGTTAATAAGCCTTGTGGTTATAAATCTTTCTAGATATAATGGTACTTGGTCAAATCTCACAATTCTTATCGAACCCTACTGGATTAACCAATGTATTTTAAAAATTACTTTTTATAATTGGGCCTTTTATGTCATCTCCAATATTTTTACTACTATTCGGGGAAAATTTGCTCCCAATAATCAAATTACTCTAATTGGGCTATGCAATTTTGAGTCACTACAAATTCTCCCCCCTTAAAATGATTCGTCCTCGAATCATGAGGTTAAAAAGTATGGAACATACCTTATTCTGGGAATAAATGAGGATATTGTTCTCTTATGATAGATTTTGGCTCCCATGTGGTCTATTTACCCTTGTGATGCGGCTAAACCACCTTACTGAGGGAATCCATCTCGATCATAACTTTCTTATCTATCTGTCCACTATAGCTACTGACTTTTCCAAATAGGAAAAATCTTGACTAGTATCAACGTTCTAGGGCTCTAGTACATGAGATTCATCGTATAAGTACTTGCGTAGCATAGACACTTGGAACACAAGATATATCTTATCCATACTAGATGGAAGTGCTAACTCATATGCTTTCATTCCAACATTATGAAGTATCTGAAATAGCCCGATATACATTGGGCTGAGCTTACCTCTTTTGCGAAATCACATAACTCCGTTAAAATGAGATACCTTCAAGAATACCGAGCCGCCTACTTGAAACAATGCATCATCCCGTATACATTATTGAATACGAATTAAATCTAATTTAATTCGTATTCAATACTAATTCAATTATTTAATTCCAAATTAAATGTTTACACTTTTAATGTGCTTTAAAGACTTAGATTCTAAATCTAATCTAATTGGGTCTCAAAGCCCAACTAACATCCAATGTTTGTTTAATTAAAGTCCGATGGGCTTTCAATTGATTTATTAAGGCTTGGGCTTTGGTCAATGTGGGTCAAACCCAATTACCAAGCCCAAATAAGGAATCACCCTTAAATGCCACAAAACCAATTTCAAGCCCATAAGGCCCAATTAAATTTTAAAGCCCATTATACTACATTTGGACTTAATGGAGTGATTTAGGCCCAAATTGGATCCAATCCTTTTGGCCCAAATCTACTTGGCCCAACCAAGCCCATTATGCCCAAATATAATATTACAAGCCCAATTTAACAATTAAGCCCATTAATTTAAATTTCAATATTCCAAATTTTAAAATTCAATTAATTAAAGTGTAAAACCAAGATTAATACATTAAACCAAATATTTCAAAATACGAATTTAATTTATTAATCATCTATTGTTCAAAACATATGTCCAACATTAATTTGAACAAAAATCAAGTCCATTTTCATGTCCATTAGTATTCGGCCAAGTGAGATTTTTGTGTCGATTTGTTTTTCAATCCGATTGAATCACTAATCTACGTCCCGTATACGTTTTAAGTCATCCAATGATCTTGTACACAAAAAATTCCAACACATCCAATGTTCATACCCATTCGGCCAAGGTTACATTTTTGGGGAAAAATCATCCAATGCATTTTTCTCAAAATTGATTCCATATAACATCATTCTATATACATGTAAGCATACTCATTCATCAAATTTCACAAGAACATGCTTCAATCAATTTTTCCCAAATTTTAACCTAATATATTTCATGCTTAAACCTAGCTCAATGATACCATTGTAGGTTACTATAATTAGTCCCAAGGAAAGATTAAGCTTATGAAATACAACAATGAATATATATAATAACTTGAAGCATGGCGGAATCATACTTACAAAGCTTTTGTGATGAAAAGATGAACAAAGGTTGAAGCTCCAAGATCCTTGAAGTTTCGGCCAAGAGGAGAAAAGAGTTGAAAGCTCCAAGCTTTGTGTATTCCAAGCTCCAAGGTGGTTTCCCTATCACCTCCTTTGATTCCTTGCTTGTGCTAGCAAAAATGGAGAATGAGAAAACAATTTTCTGCCTTGTTGGTGCAGCTCACGGCGTGAGCAAGAGAGAAAGAGATGAGAGTGTTTCACTTTTGATTTTCTTTCCTTTGCATGCCAAAAAACGTGAATGACCAAGGAAAATGAAAAGTGAAGTGATATCTAATACCAAAATAATTTTTTAATGCAAAAAATCCTTCCAAAACCGTGCATGGCTTTCCCTCCAAAATGAATCCATCATTTGCTATCATTACCATACTTTGAGATTAGAGACAATGCATCATCCCTTAAAGGTGACTAGATACATTCACTATCTATTCGTATTAAGTAATGAGATATCGCGATGTGATTTGCGGATATCACTCGATTCAAAATACGAATGTGTCCGCAAGCACTTTCGGGCTCGGTTTCGTTAATTCCAAATTAACGAATTTCCGTCGCGACGTGAATTAAATAATTACGCCTTGCGAAATTACTATTCAGTTCGCTAATGAATTAATTCTAAATTAATTCGTTTGCCCGAATTAAAATCCGATTTTAATTCCGCGTCGAAATCTAATTTCGTTTAATAATATATCGAATATATTATTTTATCGATTAATTCCAGATTAATCGATCTCTCTCTCTCTCCTAATAAGGCATTTTATCCAAGATAAAGTTTCTCCGTTATTAATCCAAGATTAATAAAGTTCGAATCAAACATCATAGGTGAATCTTCAGGAAGCGACCCAAGAGATCTCCGGATATGTTGGCAGTAAATACGGTCGTTGGATAATCCAAACACGTACGTACCTCGTACTACGTTTTTACCGATTTACAAGACAAGGTTGGCTTCTAGCAAAGCGCCATGCCTACCCAATTCTCCAGAAATATTCTTACTGGAATATTATATCTATATCAAGCATAGTATACCGTAGTATTGCGTACATCGATCCAGTATCGGACGATCACATGTTAGGCCTGGGGCTGGAAATGTGTCTGCCCCGTACGAAACATATATCGGACATCAAGCAACTAGTCTCTTTAAATCGGGCAATACTGACCTAGTCATATTGTCCCGACGGTTGCAACCTTTTATAGAGCACTAGTTCTGTATCCTGCGTGATCATCAACTCCATATGTCTGAAGTGACACTTCTATCTTGACATCACACCCAGTGCACTACGATTCCTGATAAACCCAGAAGAGGTGAACACAGAACCAGTTAAGGTCCCCCAACCACCAAAACCAAAGTTTACCTATTGTCGCAAGTACTAGCGATGCAAGTCTCAGGTTAAGACCATATACACCTACCTTGATGCGGCCTCCCATAGACACGCAGACATACTACCAATGGGATTCCGCGGGGTCTATCCAGAGCGAAGCTGTTTTCCGTACCATCGGTAAAACACAACCTCCTATCGCACTTGCATAAGTATCCTATACATAAATATATGAGAACTATGCCGTTGTGCCCTCACAACATGCACAAGTGCAATACTAGTCTATTCCGCATTATCGATGTCCGATCTCGATAATACTCCGACTAGGGATATTTAATGATTTAAACCTTTATGTATTGATACTGTCTCATATCATCTCAATACGAAAATAATCATATGGACTTTCGCCATTTATATATCAAAGTAAATAAATTACAAAACGGCAAAAGGCAATTTCATTATCACATAGTTAATTTTGTACAATAATACAATATAATTTACAAAACAGTGACGCTATGGGTCATAATGTCTAACATGTATTGGATCAATTTCATGAAAAGTTTATTGGATCAAATTTTGCCCAATAGTTAGGCTTGGTCAAAACTACATGAGTGCCCTAATGTCATGGTATTTTTTGTTTTTGATCATTAGATGAGTTCAAAAACATTGGGTAATGTTGATTGTGGATTAATTGGATTGAAACCGAATCGGACAAATTAAACCCCAAAATGCCGAGACTAGTATGCATCGAAAATGATTGATTTTTTGATTCAATTGTGTTGGACATGAATTGATGTTAATAAGCATAATTAATTAGGCTAATTGGTGTTTTGGAAATATTAATTTGGGTAATTAATTATAGCATACACTTTAGGTTAATTAAGTTATGAAATTTGGAATTTGGTAATTTAATTAATTGGGCCTATTTTGGAAATTGGGCTTTTAAAGTTGTAATTGGGATTAATGGGCTTGGTTGTACCAAGTTAGGTTTAGGCTAAATGCTTGGATCCATTTGGGCCCAAAACCATATCCATAAAGTCCAATTATGACTTAATGGACCTTTAATTTTAAATGGGCCTAAATTGGTTTCTTGGCAAATAAGGGTGATTCCTTAAATGTGCTTTAGTATTTGGGTTTGATCCATATTGACAAAAAGTCCATGCCTTAAGAAATTAATTAAAAGCCCATTGGACTTTAAATTAAATTGACATTGGATGTTAAATGGATGTTAATCGGGCTTTAAGACCCGTAAAGATTATATTTAGAATCTAAGTCGCTAAAGGTTTGTTAATAAAGTGTGAATATTTAATTTGGAATTAAATAAATGAATTAGTATTAAATGCAAATTAAATTGGATTTAATGTTGTAGTTTAATTTAATTCAAGAATTCGTACTTTGAGTACTTATTCGCAAAACGAGTCGGACTCGCGCAAAATTAAATCATTGTTTGAACATTGGATGGTCATTAATATTCAGATTAATTAATTGGATTAGATTGATTGATAACATGCTTGTGTGAATACATGGATGCGATGTTTGAATAATGCATATCGGATGGATATTAGATGGGTGAGGGTAATTTTGGAAATTATTGTAATAAATTTAGAATTTATTAATTGGACCTGCGTGTCCAGCCTATTACCTCCTTACTCTTTGTATTTCTATTATCACCTATTCCCCTCAATGTAAATGAGGTTTCTTTAGAAGTGTTATGTAATTGGGTAGAAGTAATACTTGTGCTAGCGTGAGAGAGGAAATTGAGAGATTTGTTCTAGGAACAATGTTTAAATATCCATCCGCATATCATTATTATATTTATTTATATGCGCCTTATTATGTGTTTAGAATGCATGTTTAAGGGTGTATGATGATGAGACCTTAACAAAGATAATTAATTGGTTGCCAATTACACGCGAAAAACCCTCACAACATATTAAGCGTTTTTCCTTCCATCGAGTAATTCTTACTCAAGATCCAAGACTTCCATTGGTTTGTTGGCCAAAGTCAAGACCTTTGTCCGTCGAGGATGTGTTTGAATCATGAAGGCTTTGTTCCATATTGGTGTCTTGTCCAAGTTGTGATTTGTTGGCCAAAGTCAAGATCACTTCTTGTCCATCGACATTGATTACGAAGATTTCCAAGGTCAATGGGTTCCGCTTAACTGGGATCACTAAGTTTGTTGTGCCAAAGCCAAGGCTTAGTTGATTCAGAGGAAAAAGGTTAGGCAATATTTTGGATATATTGGCATATATAGGATATATGTTTCGGACTTGGATGTCCACCTACTGGATCTAGGAATTGGATGGGATCCAATTGATCTTAGAGATCTACCTAGTTAATTATCATACAATTTGTTGGCCAAAGTCAAGGTTGTGTGTTATTTAACGGGATCATAGCCCACTAGGAAACAAGGTTTCCCGAGTACTCAACATAAGGTTAGAGGCTCGCTGAAAATTAGTGGGAGGCAAGTATTAAATTTGCAATATTCGTTTAGTTACTTGCCAATACGCGCTCATTTTAATTTTTCGTCAATATAAATTAATAAGTTAGTTGGACTAATATTTTATGTTGTTTTAACAAACAGTTCGACTGTATTTAAACTATTTCATTTATAGTTGATTATATAATTGGATTATAGTAATCAAAATATTTGAATTAACCATTTCAATAAATAGTTGATTTTATAATTTAATTTAACCTATTAAATTATAGTTGGTTGTATAGTTGGACTATAGTAATCATTATAATCAATAGTACCTAAAATCGTTGTTTTGATAGTTAGACTATTAGAATCAAGATAATTGAAATATTAGTGTTTAAAACATAATCCTGGGTGAAAATGTATTTAAACGACTTTAATTTTCAAATTGGGAATAATGAATCAGGATAGTCCTGAAAACTGAGAAGTTACTTTATTTGATAAAATAACATCTTAGGCCTAAGCCTGGAGTTAGGCAAATAGTAGAACATGATATTTGGAATATTCATGTGATGATAACTTTAGTGCTTAATCCATTAAGCTTGCCAAATAAACTCTTTAATTTCTTAATCAGAACAAAGGATTAGATCCTTATAGTATGATATTGAAATTGAAGGATCTTCATAGATCTATCTTTAGATCTTAGAAGTACTAAATTGCAATAGTAAACTCTTGGAGAGTTATTGGCTATACTCAAGGAGACAAAGCCAAAGTTTGTAAAAAGGCAAGAAGCGCAAGGCGCATCTTACTTCGACATCCAGAAGGCTAAGGCTTGGCCAAAGGCTTCTAGAGTGTGGAAAAGGGGCAAAGGCAAAGTCATTATAATCTTCTGGGAAGACAAATGACATATCCCAAGATGTCTGCCTAAACTTTGGAAAACGGGGTCACTAGAAGCGTGACTGCCGTATGGACAAGGAAGACATTAAGGAATTGAAGAAGGGCAAGGCTCTGACTTCAAATATGTTTGTCATAAGTATGTTCACTACTAGTATTAAAATTGGATTTTAGAAACTGAGTGTGGTATATAAATATGTACTGGTGTGCAGAATCTGCTTTGAGCAGGATACTGACTTCAGTTGAGATTGATCTACGAATCGGAAACGGGACGACAATCGCTGTTTTAACCGTAGATACCTAAGTTTAGGAACTACCCTTTGGGTGTGTACTTGAATTAGGAAACTGTTAGAATGTAACTGGTTTGACTAGATACATTATTTCTGTATCAGGGTTTAACCCGTTGCGGGTATACCTTTATATTCCAGAACACTAAAGTGTTTTATTATATAAATATGATATTGAGATAAACACATATTATGTGAATAACAATATTTATATTTTGAATATAAATAAATCTTGAAAATATGACATGACAAACAAATAGCTCGAACTGAGTTAATCAGTTGAGACTTATTTGTGGCATTGTTGTTTGGGACACAATTAACAAGACTCGTATATCCACACTTTCGAAGAGTGGGTACTAGGACAAATTTGATTCTATTCAAATAATGTCAACGAAGCTAGTTTATTAGGCAAAGTGCCTAAAACACCATTTACTTGGTAAAAGTGTAACTGCCACCGATCTGTTAGCCCTCATTCATAGTGACATAAGTGGGCCCATGTCTAGCTAGGCTAGAGGTGGATATGAATATTTTGTGACCTTTACGGATGTGGCATCGCGTTATGGTTATGTGTTTCTTTTGAAACACAAAACGGAAACTCTTAAGAGTTTCGACACGAAGTAGAAAAATAGATCGGCTAAAGTATTATACCATCACGGTTAGACCGTGATGAAAATACTTAAGCAATAAGTTTCTCAAATATTTGAAAGAGTATAGTATTCTTTCAATGAGGACTCCTCCGGAATACGTCAGTTTGACGGTGTGTCTGAACTGAGAAACCGAATTTTGTTGGACATGATAAGGTTAATTATGAGTCACTCTGAGCTACCATTTCCTTCAAAGGATACGCATTAACAGTGCAAAAATTATTTTGAATAAGGTTCCATAAAATCTGTTAGACAGACTTCATATTAGATATGAACAGGAATGAAACTGGGTTTCTCATTCCTGAAGATTTGGGAATGCTGGGCATACGTTTGGATGATACCAAACTAGAACCCAAATCGAATAAGTGCCTAAGTTGTGGGTTATCCTAGGGAAACCAAAGTATAGTACTTATACATCTCACAATAGAACAATGTAATTGTTGCTCGTTATGCAATTTTCCTAAGAGGAACACCTATATGCAGTGGTAAGTGGGAGGAAAGTAAAACTCAATGAAAATCGGAGTAATACTATTTCAGGCACTGATTCCTTAATGGAACACAAATAGTTCATCAAGGATGAAACTATACCAATAATCTTTGAATACACAAGAACCACGTAAGTCAGAGAGAGTCATAAAACAACCTGGGGTATGGGTTTCTGATATCACCTCATAAAGATGTCAATCTTATTGAGGAATACGAACTGACTACGTATGAGGAAGTGATACAAGGTATCGACTCCCTATTATGGCAAAGTGTCATGATGTCCGAAATGGATTCCATGTAAATCAACCAAGATTGGATACTAGTTGATGTATCGGAAGGCATTGTGCCTATTAGTACTATATAAGTCTTCAAGGAAGACATACATGGAAGACAACATACCAACGTACTAAGCTAGGCTTGTAGCGAAAAGGTATCGTTATCAACATTGTGTCGATTACGACGAAACCTTTTACTCGTTGCCATGGTTAAATCCATTTGGATAATGCTTGCTGATGCTGCATGTCATTTATGAAATATGGCAGCTGAACGTACAAAATCACTTTCTTAAATGGAAACCTTTTGGAGATGTTTACAACATCCTGATGTTTTGTCGCACCATAAGTGTGGACAAAATGACCCATAGCGTCACTATTTGCACAGATCATTGTGTTGTTGTAGCAAATTAACTATGTAACAAGGAAATTGCACTCTCGTCATTTGTGATTAGATCACCTTAGATATATAAATGAAGAGAGGTCCCTATGATTAGTTCCTGGATTGAGATGATATGAGACAGTATCAGTCCACGAAGGATTAATCATTAAATATCCCTAGCCGTAGTATTATCGAGACTGGACATCGATAATGCGGAATAGGCTAGTATTGCACTTGTGCGCGTTGTGAGGGCACAACGGCATAGTTCTCATATATATAAGTATTGGATACTTGTGCAAGTGCGATAGGAGGTCGTGTTTCACCGATGGTACGGGAAACAGCTTCGCTCTGGATAGACCCTTCGGAATCCCATTGGTATTATGACTAGGTGTCTATGGGAGGCCGAAATCAAGGTAGGTGTGTATAGTCTTAACCTGAGACTTACATCGCTAATACTTACGACAATCGGTAAACTTTGGTTTTGGTGGTTGGGGGATCTTAACTGGTTCTGTGTTCACCTCTTCTGGGTTTATCAGGAATCGTAGTGTATTGGATGTGATGTCAAGACGGAAGTGTCACTCCAGTCATAATGGAGATGATGTCACGCAGGATACGGTATTAGTACTCTTTTAGTGATGCGCATCCAATCGTGATATTATGACCAGGTCATGAATATCCGATTATAGAGACTAGTTACCAGACATCCGATATGTGTTTCGGACGGGGCAGACACTTATCCAGCCCCAGCCCTAGCACGTGATCATCCGATACTGGGCCGATATGCACAATACATTTGTATACTACGCTTGATACAGATCTTAATATCCTTAGAGGATATGTCCGGAGAATTGGGCAGACTTGGTGCTTGCTAGCTAGGAGTCGACCTTGTCTCGTAAATCGGGGTAGAACGTAGTACTTGGTACGTACGTGATTCGGATACTCCGACGACCGTATTTGCTGCCAACTTATCCGGAGATCTCATGGGTCGCTTCCCGATAATCCACCGATGACGCACAACTTGCACTCTTGAATAATCTGGGATTATAACAGAAGAGAGAGAAAATTAATCTAGGATTAATTACGGAGATATTTTATCTGGGATAAAAATATCGTCTAGAGAGAGATAACGATTAATTTGGAATTAATCGGTAAATTAATATATTCGATATATTATACGAAATTAGATTTCGACGCGTAATTAAAATTAGATTTTAATTCGGGCAAACGAGTTAGTTGGAATTAATTCGTTAGCGACGTCAAATTATTCGATTGAATTAACGTCGCGACGTAAGCTCGGTATTTCGGAAATATCGAACCCGAACGCGTGAGTGCACGTGGGCCCACTTTCATTGGGAAACGTGTGGGGCCCACATGACACATGTCAAGATATGCATTAACTTTGACACATGTCATATTATGCTTATTTGACACTCTAATGCTTTGCATGGAGATTGTGTACAATGCACTCAATGGTATTGCATGGAAATGAAGTGTTTGACACTCTAAGCCTTTGCATGAATTTGTGTCATAAGTTTATTATTAATTTAATAAATTATGGCATAAATATAAATTGATTTTTGGTAAATCATTTTAATTAACAAACCATTACACAATTTTCTCTCATTTCTCTCTTCTCTCTCACGGCAACACAAGGAGTGTTCACTGGTTTGGAACCAGTTTGGGCGTGAGTTAAAGGGAAGCAAGAGTGGTTTCTCATGGTGAGAAATCAAGTGCTAGCACACTACAAGTCTTGCGAAGGTGGTAGGGAGGTTCGCCCCATGAGACGGGATCCATCCGACGAAGCTTTGAGCTCCGTTTCCCATCTCAAATTCTGTTTTGGAGGCAGTGGACTGCATGCAGTGGAGCTCAAAGGCAGTACGTTTTTGGGCTTGATTCATCTTCAAATCGAACATAACCGATCAATGTGAGTATTCCGCTACCTCCGTTGATGTATTCATGCATGTTTCATGTCTTGTTTTGATCTTGGGACCTTAGATTAAACCAACAATGGCATCATGAGCTAAAGTTGCAAGCATGAAATTTGTAGGGCTTAAAAATTTGGGTAAATGTTTGTTGAGCATGATTTGAATGAATTGTTTGTTTGAGTATGCTTATAACATGTTTAAATTCATTTTGGTTGGACTAATTTGATGAAAATAGATTTGGAATTATTTTCCCCAAACTTGTCACCTTGGCCGAATGTATATTGATTTTGAATCATTGGAATTTTGTTGATTTTGATTCATTGGATGAGTTAAAATCATGTAGGATGATGTTAATTTAATGTCAATTGGATTGTACTTTGAATTGAACATAAACCCTAAATTCCATACCTTGGCCGAATGTGAAATGCCCTAAATGTCTTGGTATATTTTGATTTTATGAACATTGGATGTGTATGAAATCATTCGGGAAGTTAATACGTTGTCGATTGTGTAATTAATCGGATTGAATTCAAATCGGACAAAATAACCTTCCTTGGCCGAGACTTAGCAAGCATGTTTATGGGTTTGATTTTTCATTATGTGTGTTTGACATGTGATAATGAATTAAGCATGATTAATTGGACTAATTTGGTGCTTCGGAAATATCGATTTAGGTCATTAATCATCGTAATGCACTTTTGGTAATTAAATTGTGAAAATTGGATTTTTGGATTTAATTAATTGGGCCTAATTTTGGAAATTAGAATTTAAGTTGTAATTGGGCCTATTGGGCTTGATTTATCAAGTTTGGTTTAGGCCAAGTGGATTGGATCCAATTGGGCCCAAAACCTTAACCATAAAGCCCAATTGCGACTAATGAACCTTTAAAGTTTAATTGGGCCTAATGGGCCGAAATTGATTTCTAAGGCATTTTGGGTGATCCCACTATTGGGCTTTGGTTGCCGAAGCCCATGCCTAAAGAAATTAATTGAAGCCCATTAGACTTAAATTAAATTGACGTTGGACGTTAATCGGACTTTGAGTCCCGACACGATTGAATTTGGAATTTAAATCGTAAAAGGTTTATTAATATAAAGTGCAATATTCAATTTGGAATTGAATAGTGAATTAGTATTAAATACATGTTAAATTGGATTTAATATGTAGTTTAATTTAATTCATGAATTCGTACTTTGAGTACTTATTCGCAAAAACGAGTTTGACTCGAACAAAATCAAATCGTTGTTTGAACATTGGATGATCACTTAATTATCAGATTAATTAATTTGATTAGATTGATTGATAGCATGCTTGTATGTGTGAATACATGGTTGTGTTGAATGAATAACGTATATCGGATGGATATTAGTCGGGTGGGCAATTTTGGAAATTGTTGTAATAAATTTGATTTATTAAATTGGACCTGCGTGTCCAGCCTTATCACCTTCTTTCTCTTTGTATTCTCTTCTCACCTATTCCCCTCTATGTATATGAGGTTTCTTTAGAAGTGTAGTGTAACGGTAGTAGTAGTAGAAGTAGTACAAGTGCTAGCTTGAGTGAGAAAGAGAGAGATTTGATCTAGGATCAATGTGTAAAGTATCCATCCTCCGCATATCGTTATTATTTTATTTCATACTCGCTTTATTATGTATTTAGAATGCATGTTTAAGGGTGTATGATGATGAGACCTTAACAAAGATAATTAAAATTGGTAGCCAATTTGCATGCGAAAATCCCTCAACATATATTAAGCAAATATCCTTCCATTGAATGATTCTTGTTCAAGATCCGAAGTTGGCATTGGTTTGTTTTGACCAAAGTCAAGACCTTTGTCAATCTGGATGTACTTGAATCATGAGAGTTTTGTTAGATATCGGTGTCTTGTCCAAATCGTGATTTTTATTGGCCAAAGTCAGATCACTTTTTGTCCAATGACATTGATTACGAAACTTCCTCGTCAATGGGTCCCGCTTAACTGGAATCATTAGGTTTGTTTTTGGCCAAAGCCATGGCCTAGATGATTCAGAGGATAGGGTTAGGAAAATATATTGGATATATGACATATATTGTATATATGTTTCGGACTTGGATGTCCACCTAACCGGATCTAGGAATTGGATGAGATCCAATTGATCTGTGAGATCTACCTAGTTAAATAGCATACAGCTTTTTATTGGCCAAAGTCAGGGTTGTGTGTTATTTAATGGGATCCTAGCCCACTAGGAAACACGGTTTCCCGAGTACTCCACAGAGGGTTAGAGGCTCGACGAAAAATAGTGGGAGGCAAGTATTGAATTTGCAACATTCGTTCAATTACTCGCTAAACACGCTCATTTTATTTTACTCGTCATATTAATCAAAAGTATTAGTTGGACTAATATTTTATGTTGTTTTTAAAAATATATAGTTGGACTATATACAAACTTATTCAATATATAGTTGATTTATAATTGGATTATAGTAATCAATAATTAATTGAATTAAAATGATAGTTGATTTTATAAATGGATTATAGTAATCAATATTAAAATTATAGTTGATTAAATAATTGGATTATTGTAATCATTATAATAAATAGTACCTTATTAAAATTGATTAAATAGTTGGACTATTGAAATCAAGATAGAATTGAAAGGTTGAATATTTAAAATATATAATCCTTGGATTAAATGTTTTAAATGATTTAATTTTCAATTGGGAATTAATAATAGGTTAATTTATTTGATAAAATAACTTATTATGACTAAGCCCATTATTAAGCAAATAGTAGAGCATAAAGTCTTTGGAAGATTTATGTGATGATGACTTTAGTGCTTAATTAATATACTTATAATAAATCTATCTTTAGATTTAAAAGTATTAAAATTGCAATTAATAATTCTTGAAGAATGATTGACTATTCTAGTGGAGAAAAGTCAAAGTTTGCAATTGGGCATGTAGCACAAGGTGCACATCGTTTCGATATTCCGAAACCCAAGGCTTGGCCAAAGGTTTGTGAAATATTGAAAAGGATAATTGTCATATCCCAAAGTGACTACCATTTGGATATGGAAGACACGAAGGAATTAAAGAAAGGGCGAGGCTCTAACTTTAAAAAATATTTGTCAAAGTTATGTTCACTACTAGTATTGAAATTGAATTTTAAATACTTAGTGTGGTACATAATACATATATGTATTGACGTTCAGAATCCGCTGTGAGCTGGATACTGGCTTCAAGCCGAGATTTCTTTGCGGATTGGAAACGGGACGAAAGTCGCTGTTTCGACCGTAAATACCTAAGTTTGGGAACTACCCTTTGGGCAGGTACCTAAATTAGGAAATGTTATTATGTAACTAGTTTTACTAGAGACATTATCTCTATATCAGTGTTTAATCCAATGCGGATAAAACCTTTATATTCTAGAACACTAAAGTGTTTCATTATATAAAGTTGATACTGAGATAAATACATTGGATGTAAATAACATAATTTATATTTTGAATATAAATAAAATCTCAAACATATAAATGACAAATAAATAGCTCAAATTGATTTGATCAATGGAGACTTATTTGTGGCATTGTTGTCTAGGACACAATTAAACAAGACTCGTATATCCGTACTTTTGAGAAGTGGGTACTAGGACTGATTTGACTATTCAAATAAGGTCTACGAATCTAGTTTATTAGGTTAAATACCTAAAATACTATTTACTTGGTAATAGTAAAAGGGCCACCGATCTGTTAGCCCATTCATGGTGAAGTAAGTGGGCCCATATCTAGCCAGGCTAGATGTGAACGTGAATATTTCGTGACCTTAACGGATGCAGCATCGCGTTGTGGTTATGTGTTTCTTTTGAAGAACACAGATCGGAAACTTTTGAAGTTTCGACACGAAGTAAATTAACAGATCGGCTATAGTATTATTCCGCCACGGCAAGACCGTAATGGAAAATACTTAAGCAGTAGGTTTCTAATGTACATGAAAGAGTACGGTATTCTTTCATATGAGGACTCCTCCCGAGACACGTCAGTTAGACGGTGTGTTCAAACCAAAAAACGAATTTTTGTTGGACATGATATAAAGTTTATCACGAGTCGCTCTGAGCTACTATTTCCTTCAACAGGATATGTATTAACAGTGCAAAAACTTATTTGGAATAAGGTTCCATATAAATCTGTTTGACAGATATCATATAGGATATGAACAGGAAAGAAACGTGGTTTCTCATTCCTGATAATTTGGGTATGCCAGGCATAACGTTTGGATGATACCAAACTAAAAGACCCAATTGGATAAGTGTCAATATAAGTTATCCTAAGGGAAACCTTAAGTATAGTACTTAATATCTCACATGAGAACATGTAATTGTTGCTCACCATGCGGTTTTTCCTGAGAGGAATACCGATATGCAGTGGTCAGTGGGGAGGATAGTGATACTACTCGATGAAAATCGGAGTAACACTGTTCAAGGCACGAAGTCCTTAATGGAACACAAATAGTTCATCTATGATGAATCTATACCATTAATCTTCAAATACACAAGAAACTAGTAGATCGGATAGAGTCAGAAAACAGCCTAGGGTATGGGTTTCTGATCTCACCTCATAAAGATGTCAATCTTATGGTGGTGTACCATCCGACTACGTTTTAGAGGAAGTGATACGAGGTATCGACTCCATGTTATGGCAAAGTGCCATGAATCCGAAATGGATTCCATGTATATCAACTATTTTGGATACTAGTTGTTGTACCATAAGGCATTGTGCCTATGGTACATAAACGTCTTCAAGGAAGACATACATGGAAGGCAACATACCAACGTGCAAAGCTAAGCTTTTGACGGAAAAAGGTATCGTTATCAACATTGTGTTAATAACGGTTCAACCTTTTACCTGTTGCCATGGTAAATCCATTTTGAAGATGCTTGTTGATAACTGTATATTTCATTTATGAAATATGCAGTTAAATCAAAATCGCTTTCCTGAAAAGGAAACCTTTTGGAGGATGTTTACAACATCCTGCGATTTTGTATAACCGACAAACCAGGTTTGCGGGTTATTCGATCCATGTTTGGATTGATGCAAGCATAAGGTTCTTGAACTGTCGTTTTGAAATAATCATAATGATTTATGATTTGACTCAAAACGAAATAATTCTTGTGTATATAAGGAGGTTAGTGGGAGAGCGCACTGACAGTGAAATTCCCATAAAACAATTGGTGAAAGCTTGGCTTCATAGATATTCTTTCAATAGAAATTCTCCGTAGAATTCTGGGGAGTAACAACCTTTATTCAAGGAATAAAGATCTACTGGGATAGATTTGGAGTTGTTAACACTCTCTGCAAATTGTACATTTAAAATGTACTTGTATTGGTGTCTCATACGCTTCAAGCATATGGAGTCACAATCAGGTCAATCCAAGTGATAGTCACTGGATTGAAGTTAAGAACATCTGTTAGTATCTCTGAGAACTAAAGATGCTATCTTTTACTATGGAGAAGGAGAACTTGAAGTGACTGGGATCACTGCTGCAAGTTTCCAAACAATTAAAAACTGCGGTACTATAAAGTTTGAACACCGGGACAGTAAGTTGGAAATCTTCCAAGCAAGATAACTGTTGCCGAATAAACAACAAATGCGGATTATTGCTGCAGCTGAGAAGCAGCAATAGAAGCCATTTGGATCAAAAATAAATCTAATTAGATTAGATATAGTTCTGTTAGCAGCTGAGCTAGGCGTCAGCACAGGCTAAGGAATTAAAGGTCTCATCGACGATCCAGATATATACTCTATATCATCTGATTCGTTCGGATCATACATCGTGGCGAGTGTGATGATCGTATAAATCGCGTCAAACGATAATCAAACAAATCCGCTGACGAAAACTTTTCCTCAGCAATTTGAGCGAACCGTACATAGTTCGGGTGTAGGACACTGAGTGACTCGCAATGTGCCAAGTGGGAGATTGTTGGACAAAATGACCCATAGCGTCACTATTTGCACAGATCATTGTGTTGTTTGTAGCAAATTAACTATGTAACAAGGAAATTGCACTCTCGTCATTTGTGATTAGATCACCTTAGATATATAAATGAAGAGAGGTCCCTATGATTAGTTCCTGGATTGAGATGATATGAGACAGTATCAGTCCACGAAGGATTAATCATTAAATATCCCTAGCCGTAGTATTATCGAGACTGGACATCGATAATGCGGAATAGGCTAGTATTGCACTTGTGCGCGTTGTGAGGGCACAACGGCATAGTTCTCATATATATAGTATTGGATACTTATGCAAGTGCGATAGGAGGTCGTGTTTCACCGATGGTACGGGAAACAGCTTCGCTCTGGATAGACCCTTCGGAATCCCATTGGTATTATGACTAGGTGTCTATGGGAGGCCGAAATCAAGGTAGTGTGTGTAGTCTTAACCTGAGACTTACATCGCTAATACTTACGACAATCGGTAAACTTTGGTTTGGTGGTGGTGGGGGATCTTAACTGGTTCTGTGTTCACCACTTCTGGGTTTATCAGAGAATCGTAGTGTATTGGATGTGATGTCGAGACGGAAGTGTCACTCCAGTCATAATGGAGATGATGTCACGCAGGATACGGTATTAGTGCTCTTTTAGTGATGCGCATCCAATCGTGATATTATGACCAGGTCATGAATTCCGATTATAGAGACTAGTTACCAGACATCCGATATGTGTTTCGGACGGGGCAGACACTTATCCAGCCCCAGCCCTAGCACGTGACATCCGATACTGGGCCGATATGCACAATACATTTGTATACTACGCTTGATACAGATCTTAATATCCTTAGAGGATATGTCCGGAGAATGGGCAGACTTGGTGCTTTGCTAGGAGTCGACCTTGTCTCGTAAATCGGTTAGAACGTAGTACTTGGTACGTACGTGATTCGGATACTCCGACGACCGTATTTGCTGCCAACTTATCCGGAGATCTCATGGGTCGCTTCCCGATAATCCACCGATGACGCACAACTTGCACTCTTGAATAATCTGGGATTATAACAGAAGAGAGAGAAAATTAATCTAGGATTAATTACGGAGATATTTTATCTGGGATTAAAAAATCGTCTAGAGAGAGATAACGATTAATTTGGAATTAATCGGTAAATTAATATATTCGATATATTATACGAAATTAGATTTCGACGCGTAATTAAAATTAGATTTTAATTCGGGCAAACGAGTTAGTTTGGAATTAATTCGTTAGCGACGTCAAATTATTCGATTGAATTAACGTCGCGACGTAAGCTCGGTATTTCGGAAATATCGAACCCGAACGCGTGAGTGCACGTGGGCCCACTTTCATTGGGAAACGTGTGGGGCCCACATGACACATGTCAAGATATGCATTAACTTTGACACATGTCATATTATGCTTATTTGACACTCTAATGCTTTGCATGGAGATTGTGTACAATGCACTCAATGGTATTGCATGGAAATGAAGTGTTTGACACTCTAAGCCTTTGCATGAATTGTGTCATAAGTTTATTATTAATTTAATAAATTATGGCATAAATATAAAATTGATTTTTGGTAAATCATTTTAATTAACAAAACCATTACACAATTTTCTCTCATTTCTCTCTTCTCTCTCACGGCAACACAAGGGAGTGTTCACTGGTTTGGAACCAGTTTGGGCGTGAGTTAAAGGGAAGCAAGAGTGGTTTCTCATGGTGAGAAATCAAGTGCTAGCACACTACAAGTCTTGCGAAGGTGGTAGGGAGGTTCGACCATGAGACGGGATCCATCCGACGAAGCTTTGAGCTCCGTTTCCCATCTCAATTTTCTGTTTTTGGAGGCAGTGGACTGCATGCAGTGGAGCTCAAAGGCAGTACGTTTTTGGGCTTGATTCATCTCAAAATCGACATAACCGATCAATGTGAGTATTCCGCTACCTCCGTTGATGTATTCATGCATATGTTCATGTCTTGTTATTGATCTTGGGACCTTAGATTAAAACCCAACCCATAACTAGCAAACAAGGTTTGCAGGTTGATACGATCAATGGATGGATTGAAGCAAGCATTGTTCTGGAATTATCGTTTGGCTGTAATCATACTGGTATATGATTAATTCAAAACAGAAAAATGATCTTGTGTGAAAGCTTGGCTTTCATGAAAAATTCTCCGAGAATCTTGGGAAGAAGAAACAAACCTTAATTCTAGGAATAAAGATCTACTGGGATAGATCTTAAAGGTGTTAATACTCTTCCGAGAGAACTCGTACATTGAAAAATGTACGTGACCTGTTGTCTCATACGCTTTGAACATTGGAGTCCACAATCGGGCCAATCCAAGTGATAGTCACTGGATTGAAGTGAAAGAACATCCTTTAGTCTCTTAGAGATCTAAGGATGTTGTCTTAAACTATGGAGAAGGATAACTTAAAGTGACTGGGTTCCACTACTGCAAGTTTCCAACCGATAATAACGACTATAAGTAGTAACCAACAGGTACTATAAAAGTTTGAATAACGAAACAGTGAGCTGGAAATCTTCCAAGCAAGATATTGTTGCCGAAAATAAAACAATACAAGTGGATTATTGCTGCAGTGAGGCAGCAATAGAAGCATTTTGGGTCGATAATAATCCTAATTAGATTACGAGTAGTTCTGTTAGCAGCTGAGCTAGGCTTTAGCGCAGGCTTAAAAGAATTATTGGTCTCATCAACGATCCAGATATATACTTCAATTATTCATCTGATTCGTTCAGATCATACATCGTGGCGATATGATGATCGAATAAATCGCATTAGATGATAATCATGCAAATCCGCTGACGAAAGCATTTTCTTAGCAGAAGCTGGAGCGAACCGTAATAGTTCGGGTTGTAGGGCACTTGAGAGATGGTTTATAGGCCAAGTGGGAGATGTTGGACAGTTATTACCCATAGCATCACTATTTGTACAGATCATGGTGTTGTTGTACAAATTAACTATGTGACAAAGGAAATTGTTCTTCTATCATTTGTAATTAGATTACCAAGATGTATAAATGCTAGAATGGTTCACATATT